>VWZV01005865.1:16401-41060 GCA_013397155.1 Irena cyanogastra | reverse complement strand
TTTTGTTGTTGTTGTTGTTTGGTTTGGGGTTTTTTTTGGTGGGGGTTTTTTGTTGTTTTTTTTTGTGGGTTTGTTTTTTTGGTTTTGTTGTGTTATGTGGGGTTTGTTTGTTTGTTTTGGAGGTTTTTGTTTGTTTTTGTTTTGTGGGGGGTATTTCTTGTTGGTTTTTTTTTCCAAATTGAATAATTCCTTTGCTGCCAGTCTTTGTCAGATATTTGGGCTATGGGCAGATGATGGTTATATGAAGAAAAAGGCAGTAATAAAACCTCCTATTTATAGATACTGTTTGTGTCACAGCATTATAGTGAAAATAAATTACTTTTTTGGGAACCCTAACCAGTATTCACGCCATAGAGTTTTGTCTGTCAGTCTGAAAGAGAAGGTGTAATTTGTTTATTGGAGCCATAGAGACCCTAATGGTGAGACCTCAGTGGTGTTATGTGTCTGCTTAAGCATTCAGGTGTTATGGTGATAAGTATTTACATGAAATATGAAATAGGTAATTTGACTAGGTAGTGATTAATGTATGTAATCACCAGGTGGTGATTAATGATCCAGTCAGAAAGTAATAAATGCAGCACTGAGTATTATTTTACTAGCAAGTCAGTCCTTGTATCCCAGGTAGTTGGTGACTCTGGCGTGAAACCTGGAGTTAAAGTCGCAGTTTTTAGTCATTAGGAAAGGTATCCACCTAGTATAACCTCAGATTGCAAAGCTCATCTACTATATTAGCTGCCAGGGATAGTCTGTCCATAGCTTTTCTTTCTATTTTGTGAATTTAGACCATTTGCACTCCTTTCTTCAACTTGAAAGATCCAAGATGCATAAAGGAGGAAAAAAGGTGGTCAACTGAGCGTGCAAAATGGACTTTTCTACTTCCATCTATTTCTGTTGGGTTTTTATTATTCTTTTCTCTCCATCCCTGTGGTGCAGCCTAACATCAAGAATATTACTTTGCTTATTGCCACACAGAATACAGGATCAAATAATGTCTTTGTTAATGTTTCATGTGTCAGAAAGCCAATGTAGTAGTGATTCCCAAACCACTTCCAGTGTCTTCCCAGTTTCAGTGTGTTGCTTCTGTTCATACTACCAGTGTGTAGGCCTGTCTGGTTTTCTCAGAGACTTGATAGCATAGAAAGAGACAGCATTCTGTCCTCTCCCCTTGTTGTCCTGTGCAAAGGGAAAGAACCTGTGATGGCATAAGTTACTAGCCTGGGATTTTGTAATGTCATCAGGCCAATGACTTGTCTGTCCTACAGCTATGTACATTTAAGCAAGCTGTTTATTTGGGACATTTATATGGTTTCTAAGGCGTGTCTGGAAGAAACATATGGCCAAGAGAGATGTTTTGAGTTTATGCAACATTCTGCATGTGAAAATATGGAAATGTGCAGACCAAAGAGCCAAAGATCTACTTTTTCCCCTCCTTTATTCTCTAGAAGAAGCTTGGATGCTAAATTGTCTGTAAGTAGGGTGTCTTTTAGTTTTGATGTAGGGGAGAGAAGAGCCACTGTCTCACATCCTAGCTGGACATTCTTTTTCCTAAGGAATTGAAATTTTGTTTATGCATATTGCTTTGGAGGAAGATTGTGTCTATCTATGACTGTGTATATGTGTGTGTGTGCAGATGTATGTGTATAGAGAAATACCAACTGGTTTTTTTTTGCTTGTTACACACATTTGTGTGAAAATTTTATGGGTTGTTTGCAACTTCTTGGGCATACTGCTTTTCTCAGCTAGCAGAGTAATTGTCTCCTACAAAGTTGTACTGGAAAAATATCTGTGCAAGGGAAAGAAATGAAGACAACTGTTTGGTTGTTGAAATTCTGAACTGTGCTGATACACATAATAACAAAATGTGTGTAAGAATTCATCAATCTGTGCTTTACTGCTGCATTGAGCAGTAAAGCATTAGAAAATAAATAGGCTTTTAGCTCTGAGTGTTTAACAGCATCAGGCTCTCCTAAGCCAGCTTCTAACACACTTCTGATCTGAACAAAAATGTGTGGTAGACGGTGCCTTGGGTCCATTTAATTCTGATTTGGCAACTGCTCCAGTGTTCCATGGACTAACCAGTGTTTCATGACCAGAAAAGCGAAGGGGGGATGGGTCTGTGAAGACACACAAAATGCTCTGCCGCAAGTGTGGTAGTTAACTCTTCAATGGCCACAGAATTGCACTATCTCTCTTGTTTTCCTTTGCTATTTTCCATGGAACAGGAATTGCTGCTACTTGGGCAATCAGATATTTGGTATTGTGTTGGTGGATTGTGACATGAAGGGCAATTAGGGAGCAAGGGCTCAGGTGTTGGCAGAGTCAGATTTGAGAGGCAGCTTGAGGGGATGAAGGATTTAAGTGTTCAATGAAATGTGAAGGGTGTTGTCGTCTGTGAAATTGTTCCAGAAGAGGGAAGATGTGACTTTGCTGAGTGCAAGAGGTGTTTATTATAGCTTCAGCTGGTAGGGGAGCTGAGAAAAGAGACTCTTAATTGCTAGCGAGTGGTGACTGAAGTTCAGAGTAACAAAGATGATCTGGCAACTGTTATCTATACTAAGCATATAAAATACTGAATTTTTACAATAATACTGTAAGAGTTACGTTTATACTCTGGAGTTGATACATTCAAGGACCGATAATAATAGGTCCTAATAATTATTATCTTAAAAGAATTATGTCTAGTAACATCACTGAAGAAAGGTGTTCTTGAATGCAAGACCTCTATAGAAAGTTAAAGTGAATGACGCATTTATACTGAGACTCATGTCAGGGAAACTCAAGCTATGCAAAAAGGCCTGGACTAGGTTTGACTGTGTAAAAACCAAGACAGAAATCCTGATCTGTTTTACATCAGGGTGAAATGTTACTCCACAAGAGTAGCACTCAATAGTTCTGCATGTTACTGATTCCTTTGTCTGCTACTCTCTAAGCCGTATATGAAGTCAGCAAGGTAAAATATCGATGGAGACTTTTATTTTGTGTAAATATATGTTTTTGATATATGTTGTGTATATGATGTCATTGAGCACTGTTTCACTGATGGCCTCCCTGCTCCAAGAAAAAGAGAGTAAGACAGTACTGGTTGCCTTGAGTTACCTAATACATAGTAATTTGTAGCTTGAGTCCCTGGACACACAAATAAGTCAATGGCTGACAAGTTGTCCTGATTTTAAAGTTGTGAGAACACAGTGCAGCCATGTCAGCAATTTTAATTCTTCTCTAACACTTGTTCTCTGATAAATCTGTGTTAAACATCTTCCATGTACCTCCTCTCCAAAACACAGCTTGCCCAGCACTCAGACTTCCAAAGGCAGACTCTGGGCAATCAAGCCCAGCTGCTACAGCATGGTTTGCTGTGGATTTATGCCTTCAGCTTTGCCTCTTGGAACATCTGTATTGGGCATACTTGCACAGGCTGGCTCAAGCTGTAGTTCAGCAGCAGAGGCTACCATTGTAGATCCAATAAGCAGTAAAGGCCACCTCCCTGAGCTCTGCATCCCTGCCCTCCAATTTGCCCTGCCAGACAGCTGGCTGTACAGCTGTTTTGTAGGGTGATCCACGATACTCTCTGGGGTTAAAGGTTACCCTGCATGCATAGGGTCCTCATCACTCAGATTTTCCTATTGTGGGTCATAAGCTTGCTGGAGTTCTGTTTCTTTTGGTTGTGGAGAGTGTGTATGCAGTAAGTACCAGAAGGTAAGCCAGGGAAGCATGGGCAGTATTTAGATCCGTGGTGAAAGCTCCGGTTTTGATGTGATGGAGGAGAGAAGCAGGGGAAGCAGCTTCAGCCACTTCCTGATGTGAGAGGGTGGGAGGATATGGTGTGGTGGAGCAGGGCATGTTGTGCCATGTGGTCTGCTGAGTGGATCTCTTCCTTCTGCCAGCTCTAATACAAGGGCTTAGTTTAACACAAGCTGAGTGAATGAATGCTTTTCTACTGAACAGCTGCACCTGTGGCTCTGTTTATACCTTTTATCTTATTCTTCCTATCATTTTTTAATTTGGAAGAGTAAAATACTGGATCTGAGTCTGCTCTTGTTGCACTCCTACCCTGCTGCATTAAAGAGCTGAATCATCTGGAGAAGTGCATCTTGCAACTCCATGGTATGCTTCTCAAAAGGCTCCAGTTAGCTCAGGCCTCGTATGAAACAGACCCCAGCATTGGGTAAGGTTGGCAGTTTCCCTCATGGTTCCTCTCCTACTGTGCCTGCCATACCCACGTATGAATCTGGTCTGTGATCACCATTCTGTCTCTTTAAGCTGGGCCTCAGGACTTCTCACTGCCCGAACATGGTACTAGGGGGAAATTACAGCAGTGAGTAAGTGTCAGAAGTTACCAGCCCTCTTTCCCTGCTATTCTGCTGGACCAGACAGGCAAAGATGTCTATGCCATATCCTCATAATATGCTCACTGTTTTTTAAGACTTTAGTGCTTTAAGGACTTACTATTTTGCATCTTATGAAATTCCCTCTTCCCTCAGATTGAATTACTTGAAACTCTGAATTCCCTGCCCTTACTGCCTTTTATGACACAATTTTTTTAAACACAATTAATAAATTTAAATTAACTCATGTGCTTATCCTGCAAAAACACCATCACTTAACATTATCATTGTACATTAAGCAAGGTTATAATTAACTAGGTTTCCATTCTCTTGTGGGTTGTATGTGCTCACCCTTATATTATGGAAATTAAATAATTCCTCCCTAAGTCCTAGTTAATGTGAACACAGATCTAAAATTTCAGTTACAGTATAACAATTTAAGACAACTAAAGAAAAACTGAAAAGACTGCAGTAGCTACTGCTTTCTTGTGTTCTATGCACCTTAAATTGTCTAGTTCTTCATTGTGGCAGAGACAAGCTGCTGCTTTCAGTCAGCCTCAGCTTTAAATGAAGTTGGCAAACACTGGAGACAAATGCCTTGAAACACTGAAGAGTTAAGTGGCAGTAAGATGTTATTTTTTATACAGAAATGGATGAATTTTATTTTATACACTGCAAATCCTTACTTCTCCCTTCTCCCTTGTATTTATGTTGTTACGCATTTTTGTTTCATATTTGATTGCCTTTCGTTTTATAGGTACATGGACTATTCCTCTTCACAGAGACACAGAGTTAAGGGGAGAATTAGCTTTCACATTGTTTAGCATTTTTCACTGATGTATAACTAGGCATATAACTACACTGTTTGCTGTGTTCATAAGTTGTCTGTCAGGAAAGGGACTTGCAGTGGCCTGTAGCTGAATTTATGTAGTGGTAGTGGTCTCTGCAAGGGCATGTACATGATGCTGATGGAGAGGAGAAACTTGCTAGTTTATCTAATGCTTTTTGGGATGATGCTGGGGTGGGTAATGTGCTACAGGCATATGGTAGCCTAGTGTTTGATACAGCTTCTGTCTTCTACTTTGGTGTCTCACCATAGACCTGTGACAGCCCAGGCTGCCATTGGGACCTTTCAGGTAGCTTCATCTCTATGCTCCTGTTTTGCATTATATGTAAATCCATGAACTCATTACATTTTACTGGTACTATCAGTGTGACAGGCCCTTCTGCTTGTATTGACTGGTGACCAGGGTTTGCTTGTACAGGCATGTTTATTTTTCACTTCCCTGAAGTTCAAGAAAGTAGCAGATTAAAAAAGGGTATATGAGAGTTAAATTTCTTACTAATTTTTTCAGAGGATTCAAGTAATGCATCAGCTTATGTAGTCCCGGTTACTGGCAGGTTAACTCTTCTAAGATCAGGCCCTGAAACTGCCTGAAATTGTGACTATCAGACAGGAAATATTCAGTGCAAGGTGCTGCAGAAAGTGTGCTTTGAAATTCTTAATGCTATCCCTTATGATTAGTTATTTAAACACTTTAAGATTGATGAATATAGTTTGGTTAGATGGTGCTTCCTGATAAATTTGGGTTTCTGTCTTCTTTATTTTCATTGCTGCTGCTCTGATAAAAGCACTTTTGCAAGAAAAATATTACAAAAATTTCCTGTCCCTGTTTCTTTGTACAGTGCTTGGAATACTGAGGGATAATGAATCTTTAAAAATAAAAGTGGACCAAAAAAAGCCTTCAGTGTAATGAGCAACTTGTAGAGGTTTTTCTCAAGTTTTCAGTGATCCAACAAGCAATGAGTAAGAGACACAAAGGGGAAGGAAGATAAATTACAAAGTAAATATAACTCTTTGGCATGTAAAAGGGAAAACAAAATTGACAAGATGAGGTTTGAATATGCTGCTAAAAACGTTGCTTATCCTCCAGTCTTAGGTATGATAGCCCTGCAACTCCCACTTGGAAGCTGGGGAGGTTTATCTTCTGAGATGGAAGTACAGAAAGTGCAGACAAAGCAAAGCCTCCCTCCCTGGCAGACTGATCTCTGCCCGTGCAATAGGAGGGTGTGTGGCTGCTGTGAACAGATGTGGTGTGTGCTGTATGGATCGGAGCACAGCCGGGCGGCTTCCGCAGGGAATGGGGAAACAACACTGACACCTAGCCTACCTCCACAAAGATAATACTCCTGAGGGCTCAGCAGCTGCTTTAGCAGGCTGAAAACCACTATGGGCCACACTAATGCTACAGGAAAGTAACATTCAGCACGGGAACAAAAGAAAGCAGGTGATGCAATTTGGTCTAGGAAGGCAGTTACCTGTCACAAAGGTGCCTTATGCATCCAAATATGTTGGCCATCATGGCAAGGACAGCATTGCTGTGTGACATTCAAATGCAGTCTGGAAGATTCAAGTTTCCATTCCTCTAGAACTGTAAAAGAGTGGGGCAGTGAGTGGCTGCTGTGTCTGAAAACAGGTGACTTGTGAGATCATTAGTGAGAATGGAGAATATAGGTCCCTTTTAGAAAGGCTTTTGAGTTGGTTTCTGTCTCCAAGACTCATCAGCTGTTTGCATGGAACAACCCTGATGAGAAAACAGGTCTGCTGCTCAGACCACAAGGCATGGTGCATGGCAGCGACATCTGATTTTTCTGTGTGTGCTTCCTATGAGCTTTCCAGGTAGTATCTCTTTGTAGGGCAGGATTTGGCAATGATCATAGATCTTTGAGGTCCTAACAGTCCTTTATTTTAGGTAGCCCTCAAAGTACTCAGAAGAGGACAGTTGCATAACCATTGAACAGAAACTATGTAACCTAGAATGAGTTACGAAAACACCTTTTGTATTATACATATTTTCTGGCCTAATTATATAAACACACTTATTATTTATAAAACTGCATCACTTAAAAATTTAGTACTCTGTTTCCTTTCCTCTTTTCTGCACTACTAAATTTTGCTCTTAAGACTTTCAGAGCTGCATTTTGAGCATACAGATTTAGGACAGGACTGGTCTCAAGTGGCACTGTAATACTAAATATTAAATAACTGATTCAAACTGCAACCAAGAGGAAAATCAGATGACAGTCAAGTCTTAATCCAGAAGATTGAAGAGGAAAGCAATACAGTGTTCTCAATTTATCATATCTGCTGTTTTGCAGATCTTAGTGAGTTGTGCATAACTGCCTTCTTCCTCATACAACATCTGCTAACCACAGTACAGGAACTATTTACCATTTGTATGATCTGGACTGACTCAACAGCAATACCATGCCAAAAGAGGCAACAAGATTTTATTCATTCATTTATTTACCTATGTATTATTTTTAATTGACATTTTTTATATCTGCTTGCACCTGTCAGGCTTTGTGGAAATGCAGCAAATTATCATTAGAGAAATCTGGGGAGGCAGGAAATCGGAGCAGTAGAGCTACTTCCATCAACCACATAGTGATACTTGTAGTTTTGTGTGAGACTAGGTATCAGGATTGAAGATAAGTAAAGATTTAGTGGAGTGTACTCTTTGACCTCCTATTTATTGGATGGATTAAGCATTATTTTTCAGTGCTCTGTCTTGTATTTTTACATTATTTATTGCCTAAAAAATACTATCTTTAGGGAAATTTTTTGTTGGTTTAGGGGAGAAGGGTTACTGTTTGTGGTGTTTAGTTTTGGTTTTAACTTGGAGTATAATAGATCCTTAGACAATATTAACAAGTTGATCCAGAAGTTCAGAGTCCACTGTTTTTTTAGGATCATTCTCTAAATATTTGTCTTTAAATGTAGTCATCTAGAAGGAACGTATACCTCTGGCTATGTCAGAAGCAACATTGATTGGATTAAGTCCTCTTGAGTGAATCAGAAAGTTGAAGGCTGTTGTACTGTATTTGGGGAAGCAGAAAAATGCAATTTGAGGATAAAACATAGACTACGTTGTCACAGTGAGCATGTGTGCAACTTAGCCATGCTTCCCATTTAAAAGGTGTAAACATTGAGTACTGTTTAAACTCAGCCTCAGAAATGCTTCTTTGAGCACTCTCACAGTGAATATACTTTTCACAGCCAAAGGAAACCATTGCAGCAAAAAGGAGTTTTCAGTCACAACTAATGATTCCGTAGCCCAGCTACACATTTGTGCAGTCCATTCAGATTGTGGGGATTAAAGTGGAGAACCAAGCTGTATGATGGTGCTTCAAGCCTTCTGATCTCCAGAACCAAGACCTGCAACTGTGGAGTTTGCATGAGGCTCAGTTTGACTTTTAGTCCAAAGCCTGAGCCCAAAGGTCTGTCTGCTATTGCCAGAAGTTGAGTAGTGGATGATGCATTTTACTGGAATCTTATATTTACGCATGGAAGTGTATTTCCATGAGAAAACTTCAGGCATCTGCACTTTCTCTGAAAATAGTTTTCAGAGCCAGAGAGCCAATTTCTTCAACTGCAGGCAATGTGATGAGCCTATTACTAGTGGCTAAATAATGATGAGGTTTTTTTGATGTTAACTGTTTTGAAATGTGGCATTCTTACATTGCTGTTTGTGGCCCTGTCTGTAGCAAACCAAGGGCAAAGGCATCTCTGTAAATAACAGCTACAGTTCTGGGAGCATAATGGCTTTTATGTTTTTAACATTCTGCATTTACTATGTTTGATGTTTTGTTGTAAGCAGTTGGATAGCTTTGGTTCCTTGCACACCATTGCTGAGCAGCAGACACTGGTTTGCCATTAGAGCCATAAGCACTGTGCTCTGCAAGGTAGGTGCTTCAAAGTACTGCAGGAGTGCCAGTGTTCACAGCCTGGCCACTCAGTCTTCCTGCAAAGGAAGTGGAAAAAAAGGGAAAACTGCAGGAGCAGAGAGACCTTGTGCCTCTTCACCCTTGCCCTAGGAAGACGTGTCCATTTTTCCTAGGAGAGCACCCATGCTGAGCTCACTCAGCTGGACAGCAGGTCCGTGGTGAGGATGGCATCCTTGATCTTTTTTTTTTTTTTTTTGGGCTAGCTGAAGTTTAATTTTGCATTTCAGAGCAAAAATTCTGAGGAAAATTTGAAGGACAAAATTTCATCAGTGTGATGAAGGGAACCTGAGAAGACATATGCATGAAATCAGGGAAGTGCTTGCTCAAGTGGTCACTTTAAGTAGTTTTTGCTGTATTGAGCATACCATGGGGTTAGTTGGTGGAGGCTCTCCAACTTTTCCATCTTTTTAGATGATGTTCTGTGTCATGCTGGAGCATCTTTAAATTTCATTAGCAGCTCAACATTTATGGGGTTGAGAGGTTAGGAAACTGACTGTGCTCTGGGTTGGGAATGCATTCAAATGTAGAACATGAGCAGTCAAATCTGCTGCTGTACCTTTGAGGGACTCTATAGCATTCTTTTTAAGACTATATTAGAAAATAATTTATTTTTCTGTTATGGCAGAGTCACTTTTTATCTTGACTTTTTTGCTGCAGTGTGTCACATTCATGTTTGAAGCAGTGACCTGGTAAGCAACAGCACAACCTGAAGAATTTGCTGTAAGGTCCATATGTCCATTTGATCTCCCTTATTCAGAGTTTGAGCACACCAGATGCCAGCCTGGTTCAGTTTGGAAGTCTTTAGTGGAGGACTAAAGTGAACCTCATAAACCTGATAGCGAGCAGACAGATCAGGTCTTTCAGAGCTTTGTGCCTTGAGTGCTTTCATCCAGGTTTGCTGGATTTAAACTAATTTCCGTCTTTAAAGCAGCACACTTTGTGTGTATATGGGTAATTAAAATTTTGTCCCTATACAAACTGACCAAAGGAATGTTTGAATTCTGAGCGATGGAGTAAATTCTCACAAAACAGAGAAGCTTCAGTTGTTTTCATCTTTCAGTTAAGTGTGAATTGATGTGGCAGTTGCCCATGATGGAGTGCTTCACCTTTATGTCTTTAATACAGCAGAGAATATTGCTGGGGGAAAAGGGGAACGAGATGTTTTAGTATACATCTTGCCTTGCTTTTCCTAGTCTCTTGGGCTCTGCTACTGCTGCTTTAGAAGTTGCTTTCCCTGTTGAAGACAACCAGCTGTGACCAAACAACAACAGTATCCAGTGAGATGCGGACACTCAGCATCACTCCTGATGCTTAAGGAGGACCTTAAGCAGGATATTAGAAAGGGTACTAGGAGGTTTTATACCACTGGCTAGGCATCTTCCCTTTCCTGGGTTCTGTAACTGTTCAGACTGTGCTTAGGCTAGGGGCACTTTCCAACATTAGATTTGGGACTATTACCTAGGACAAATTCAAGACAACACTTCATCAACTACCACTTTGAAAATTCATTTGGAATAAAACTCAATAACCTCACACTTAAGAAAGATGTCTTTCTCTTCTATGATGTCCTGTGCAGACAGAAAGAACATTTTGCCCAAGTTCCTGAAAAGCAGAGATGTTTTGGACACTGGGCTATACTGTGAATAGGTCTGATCACTGCTCGTAACTTTTTCCCTTTATTTGCATTTCCTCATCAGTGGGCTTCAGTGAGACCCAAATAGAGGCATAAAGAACTAGGTACTGTAGATTGAAATCTATCATTCATATTAGAGTAGTTGTTGCAAGAGAATTGATTTGAGAGTTCACCTTTGGAGGAATCTTGCTTGGACATATCCGCACTGTATGAAAGGTATTTCTCACATACATTCTGTCCTTGTCGGCATGATTTTGAGTGAATAATGCAGCTTCATAACCTAGTTCCTTTTCTTCCTGTCTTTAATCCCAAATTATTGAGTATGCATTTGTGTATTTTGCCTTGGCCTATGGATGTTTTACTGTTAAGTGCAGCAATAATCCATCTACGATTACTGGTAAAACAATATGGGAAGCTCCTTGGACTTTGTTGTATGAGACTGAGATTCCACTTGGGGTATTGAGCTGGGAGAATTGCCCTTTGAAGTCTGCAGGAAAAGCAGCTAGCTGCCAGTTACAGAGCAATGCAAGTTCTTTGTTGATTTGCTACCACCAGAGTTAGCTGGTTAATGGTGATAAACACGCCAGGGGCCAATTCCAACTTTGCTTTGTTTGGAATTTTTGTTCATTGGAGTTTGACCAAGCCAGAATTTTGTAGAATAGCTTTTGTGCTTGTTGTTCAGCAGGAATGAGCTTTTTTTTTTTTCCTATCAATACTTTTTTTTTTTCTTCTTTAAGAAGTTAGCACTTTGACCACCGTGGTCTATCACTCAGTTCTTAGCCTTGCTTCATCTTCTCGTGCTAAATGCAAGTCCAGTTGTTTGGCAAATTAGGGAAGAAGAACATATCATATCCTTGTGTGTGTCTATCACTTTTGTAGCAGTTGAACGGTGGAAGCAAGTTGACTGTTTGCAGCAGGCCCAAATAATACAGTGGCTCTTGGATCTGAGGGTTTTCTGAAGCTGCAGAAACTCTCCTCCAGGGCAATCCATGGCTTTAGCACAAATCTATAGCAGTGTCAGTGCTTTGGGAGGTGGGTGGAGAGTTAGATGAGGATATCAGTGTTTCTTAATTTGGCTGTTTTGGGAAAGGGTCTTTTTGTTTTTTGAGGGAAATTCTGCAATCAGAGTTTTCCAAATGTCCATGCAGACTTGAAAATCCCTGATACCCGCCAGCTAAAACTCAGCTATTAGTATATTTCAAGTATGTCAAACTGCCTTTGAACTCCTCTGTGGAATATTGCATCTCTCAAAAGCAAGCTAGAAAAGCCCTTAAGCATCTTAAGAATTTTGCTTGGAGTAATGTGAAAGGTGATGAAACTCTTTGCAAGGAATTTATCATAGCTGCTCACACTTAGGAGTGAAAGAAGGGCACTGAAAGTGCTCATCAGTGAATAGGTTAGACAGGGTTTTCCTCCTAATATTTTCAGTGACAGCCTTCAGACTTTCACTAGATGATATATGTAACCTTGAAATTAAATGGCAAGTTTACTGGCTGTAGGACTCGCCTAACGAGAAACTTTCCACCTAAATAAATCCTTCCTTCACAACACTATCCTTGCTGTTTCTTTCATGTGCATGATCTGAAGGTTTCTGCCAGCACAACTAATATTTTACCTCAAAGTACTCTATTTTCACAGTATCTTGAAAGTGATAGCATGAAAATGGTGTGCCACGTTACTACAGTGACCAAACCCTTGAAGGGTTTGCTATTTCTATCATATCGGTTCAATAAATTAATTTCTTCCATGCTATGGAGACAACAGTGTAAAATATAGTTTCTGTTCAAGTGAAGTATCACACTTGAAATCTCATTGATGTTCTTACACTCTCCTCAAATTGTCAGAGGGTTATTTATGTATGACACAACTGTCTTTCTAAATAGTTGTAAAAGTAGCTTTGAAGAGAAAGGTTTGGATTAACCTTGTTTTACATAGGAACATTTTCAGTTTTGTAGCAATTCCAGTAATGTTTGAAAGCACTCCAGTGCCAATTAACTGGAAGCTAATAGTTTTTCCAGTGCAGAGAAAGTTGTACGTGCTGTAAAATATGTCATTGAAGATGATTCACATTGCAGCATTGCTTCACACTAAGGTAGCTAAATCTCATCCTGCTATAAACATTATGATTATTACTTCTCTGGTGTTTGTATTAAGCATGTGTGTGTTGTCAGTCCAACCCTTGGGGGAAAAAAAACCCCAAGGAATTCCTCTAAGAATTTATACCGCACAAGGTTATGATTTTATTTCCTTAGACTTCCAGTATCTTTCATAAGTGAGTAATGGGTCCAAAAGATAGAAAGTTACTGTATCTGTCTTCTTTTCTTGAGGACTGGAGAAAGACACAGGAGAGGATGATTTTGTATTAAATCTCCTGGTGGTTTCTCTTGTTTTCCATGGCATCCTGTTCTTAACTTCTAGTTTGCCTCTGAAAAGAAAAACCAGAAGCTCAGCAATTATTCTGAGTGCATTTGGGAAAATGGTAGATCATTTTTATCAAGGGATGTATGGGAAGTGGATGTAAATTGTGGATATGTATCTGTATGCAGCATATCTATCTGACACAAATGAACTCCCTAAAACCAAATGTGAAGTGCTGTAATCTGCCAAGTGAATTTCTAGCTCAGTGTGAATGACACTTTTCATTACTAAAGAGTCTATTTGACATGCAGTACTCCCAAGTCACCTGTTGAAGTCTTAATAAAATTTCTTATTATCTTTTTTTGTGATGTCTAATAAGAGATGGACTTTTCTGCAACAGATGGGTAAATTGTCCTCTCTCATCCACTGTCCTGCTAGTTTTCATTAAACTTTTAAAAACTTAATTATCCTTGGAAATGTGTGAGGACTTTTTCCCCTGATTAGATAAAATTAGCAAATATTTTCAGAGAATTAATGAGAGGCCAGGAAAAATGGGCAAATAAGCACAATGTTTGGTAACAAAAGCTGTAGAAAACCAGACCAAAATTTTGCTTCAACTTCTGTTAATGTAACCAGGGTGTGGTGGTTTGGTGGTGAAATAAGAAATCATGTGTTGAACTGTAAAATATGTAAACCTGGTATCCTAGAGTTAATCTCTTGTACCTTTTGCAGGTGGAGATTTACATTTTACCTTTATATATTTACCTATGGAGTACGGTTCCTGAAAAAGGTAGGCACTTATATTATTATGCTTTCATAACATACCACAGACTTGAAGTCTTGTGCAGGTATAATATAAAGCACAGGCATAAAGTCTATGTTCATGAGGAGTGAAAATCACAATTTAATTTGCATTCATAAAATTCTTTGCTACTAGCATTGGTAAGGAATATAAGTTCTTATCAATGGTGCAAGGCAACTTGGTGTAAGCAGGAATAATGATGTGCCTGTGTAGGGAGGGCACCTCAAAGCTTTCTCAGCTATTTAGCAGTAGTCACCCCAGGGGAAGTGTGGGCCAGAGCAGCATGCAATTGCATTCTCCCTGTCTCCTTGAACACTTAGGTTTTGTGTGTGCTTCATCCATTAACATGGTGTATGGGCTTGATCCCATAGCACTGTGTGTTTCAGAATGTGCCCTGCAGTGTGATGGCTAATGGACTGAGGGGGTGAAATAGGTCATCATAATCAGGATTTGAAGTCACCTGTGTCATTTCTGATACTTTATGAGAAGAGAGAATGAGTATAATTGTAGGTTATGAGATCCAAGCTGACCACTGTCTCTACCTCAAATACTATTTTCAAGAGCAGATTTGGTAATGAGTATTCTTCTGTGTGAGGAAATGGAGCAAGGTACCAACTTTGAAAGAGAAGATGAAGCTTTCTTTGTTACTAGCTGCCAGCTCCAGTCTTCAGTATTTTCTAGATCAGGTTTAAATTATTTATGACTGCAGAGTGGGTGGGTTGTCCACAAAATCATTTAATGTGAAGCATTGACATTAAATCACATTTCCATCTAATCTTCATTGCCTCCATTCTTGGTAAAATGGCAAATGCTAGATGTGACCATCCCCATCTTAGTGTTCAGACTTCTGAATGAGATGTTTTAGCACTGATGGACTGAAGCCAGTATTCACCACAGCATTCTTTGTGTCTTTATAAATCACCAATATTTGAAACATAAAAGTAAGTAACCAATTATATTTCCACTTTGATCATGTATATTCAAATTCTTTCCTTTGTGAATGAAACTGAGATTTTTCAGCTCAACCATTTGTTTCATTTGCATGTCTACAAAACACTTCTTTGCAGAGCACCACACCAGTAGTGACGTCAACAAGACATTAAGTTCCAGTGGCATTAAACTGACTGCTTTGCTTATCATTAACATAGGAATGAGATAATGTTTTTGTTTTCCTCAGTAATATTTGTAGTTAAATAAATGGTGGCTTTGCTCATTAAGAGTTAATGGTCTGACTGTGCTCCAATTAAATGGAAAAAAATATCATTATCTTTGGTGATAAAGAAACAGAGCAAAGAGTTCAGGATTGGCTTGTTTCTTGCTTGCTCATCCTTGGTGCTAAGCAGTGCCTGTATAATGCTGTAAAATGAAAAATCTTTACAAGCACACGGAAGCGAAGCTTTCAGGTGACATACATAGACTTCTCACATTTAATTTCCTTCCTTTAATTGCCCACGAGTATTACAAACTCACAGAAGAGGATGAATTTTCTGTGAGTCTTCTAAATCTATACTGAGACTTGGAAACCTGAAGTTGCATGTAGGTATTCTACTGGGAAAAGAATCATCTGCCTGGATAAACAAACCTTGCTATTTTTCAAATTTAGTTTTGAAATAAGGCAGATGATACGAGTATGCCATGGCTATATTTAAAAAATGCTGGGTGCAACAAGCTTCTGTATGCATGCAGCTGATTGAGTGTCCTTCCTAATGAGTCATCCCCTACAGAAGAACTGAGAACTGGCTGCTGAGAACTGTCTGGTGGGTAGTTACAAGTTCTAGTGGTACGTGTAGCTTGCAAAAGAATAGGGAAAGCCATGTTCAAGTGTAAATTTGACTCCAAAAGCCTTCTCAAGGGACATAAATGTCTGGAAGGCAAATATAAAATAGCGGGGTAGTATGAAGGAAAAAAATAACCCGACAGGTAGAGCTCCACTTCCTCTGTTAAGTTCTTCTTTCTTGAAACTATAGGATGTTTCAAATGAAGAAAAATGAAGTGCTTATCCTCATGTGTGCACTAACCACTGAGCCAGTGAGTTTCTGTGTGACAGCAGGAGTGGCTGTCACAAACTGTTAGTGGCCCACAGTTTCTGTGTGCACATAGAGAGAAACTGCCTTAATGCTTTTTTGTGAAAGAGAATGTTGCATTCTGTTGCTCAGCTGAGTTGGCTTATTCTTTGCCTCTTTTTGGAATCAAATAGCAGTATGGAATCAAAATGCACATGTTACGGCCCAGAGAGAGTACTGTAGAATTTGTAAATGCCATTTCCAATTGCTTGTACTCCAGAATTTGAGAGCCTAAAGTCAGACCACCTTCATTTGAAATACAAAAAAAGAACTTGTCAATAAAGCGGTGGCTGATTATTGACATTGTTTCTGTATTACAGTTCACCTATTATTCAGATTTTTAACCTTAGATGAAGAAAATAATGATTGTTATGCACAGCCACTTCATAAAATTAAATTGCTGTATTCAAAATGTCCAGTCCTCTAGATAGTTTTCAGTCTTTGTTGCAGTAGGACGGACAGACTTGATTTTGTCATAAAAGTTCCTCAGCTATTGGAAAGCTATTTGCAGAACACATTGCTTGTTACATCATTTGGAGCAGAAAAAAATTACCCACATCAGAATAGTCAGTATTTAATTTATTGTTTGCATCTTCTGTTGCCCTGCCTGCTGCATCTACCTTTTCATGAAACTAATACTGCTGCATATTTTGTGGAACAGAACAATAAAAGAAATGCAGCATCCTGGAAAAATTCTACCACTGTTTGGATTATGTCTGGTTGTCTGATTCATAGAACAAGACTCCTTAAAGTGGACCAATTTTTTCTGGTTTTAGCACTGAGATACCAAACCATGAGTTTGGAAAGTATCTACCACCTTGGTTTAAGTCAGAACTGACTCTAGAAAACAACACTGTGGCAAAAGCTGGGGAAAGCAGGGGGTTTACCTCCAGACCCCTTGGTGGCTCTTTCATTCTTGAATCAATTGAAGCAGGCATTTTGCTGGGAACTTTTCTGCTCTAGTCTGCATCTGTTGTGGTGTTTCCTTCCCACGTTCTTCCTGAAAGGTTGTTATACTATCTGTTACTGAAGCCTTGTAATTCCTTTTGTTCAGTGAGCTTATTTGCCCAATGCTGGATAAATATTCTCATTTAAATGAAGAATGCCAGAGGCCACTGTGGAGCCCTTTTAACACAATGCTGATATTTGATATTTTACTGTGCTATTAGCAGAGGGATAATGTGATACATAGGCCACTAAGGAAGGAAATGAAGCCTGGATTTGGCAGATTGTGCTTGCTTTAAAATTGATTTAGATTCTCTGGAGGGTTTTATTACCTTTTTTATTTTTTACTTGTAAAACCAATTGCTGAGTTTCTGTAAGTGATGAAAATTTTTAAGCTAAAATCATTTTGGAGTTAAAATCGAATTATAATCTTTTTCCTTTCCTTTTACAGTCCTTTCTGTAAAAGCAGGGCTGAACATTGGGTGATAAATAAAACAATTTCTAGTCTACTGAGTGAGCAAGAAAGAATACCTGTGCTCCAGAGTCTTTTGAAGAATGCTATTGTGAGAAAGGGGAAATGCCATATTACATTTTTAAATAAGCATCACGAGTGGAAAAGGTTTCCAGGAAGACCACAGTTAGATGCTGTCTCATGGAAAAGGAATTTGTTTCAGATGTATCTTCAAAAGGGCATAAAAATTGTTGAAGGCATTTAAGAGAGATTAATAGGGTGTTTTGAATGCTTGAGATATAAATCATGGGTCATGCTGGGAGAAAGATCAAAGCTACTGGAGAGCCTTAGTTTTAAATTACTGCAGCACCTCAGTGTACATCAACAAGGAAAATGAATGCATTTTGGACAATGAAGCTTTGTAAGAGAAGGCGAGTCAGCATAAGAAGTAATTCACTGTGTAAGCTGTTGGAAGTTAAGATAATAGCTGGATCAGACAAAAGAGGGCAAAGCTAAGCAAGCTGGCAGAATTTATTTGTGGCTGAAAGGAAACTGAAGGTTTTTGAAAGAAAAAGCAGAAGGAGAATATCAATGGTATCCTAATTCAGTAATAGGATACTGATGGCAACAGGACTTTCAAATGTATACAACGGGGACAAATTTTACATAATCATGGGAAGGAAAAGCAACACACTAATTCAAAAAATGCATTTAGAATTGAATTTCACTTTATCTGTTTTGAATCCAGCTGGGGGTATTTAATAACATCAGAGTAGTAAGTAAATGCTTTGTAATCATCAAATTGGCGAGTTAAGCTGGTACTGAGCCATACACAGCATCTCTACTGCTTGTGCATTATGCTGTTGTTCTGGGCAGTGAGGGAGGGGCTGCCACACCTCATGTGCCCCTGTGGACTGGTTGCTAATTTTGCCTTCAGCACAGTATTCATTTTCGTGGCAGCCCAGCTTTCTGAAAGACTGAAATTTTTTCAGGGTCATATCATAACAACAGCAGATATAGAAGAAATACTTCACAAAGTGTTATATTTGGGCAATTTTATGATAAAAATAGTTTTAATTCATCTATAAACTGAGGTGGCTCATTCATACCTTTAGCAAAGTATTAGCTCAGCACTCTATTGCCATGAGTTTTTCATGTTTTTCCATCAAAATTAATGAAGCAGTCCTGTTTTTCACAGCTAATTAAACCTGAGCAAAGAGTACATGTTTGGATACAAGAACAGATTATTACTACTGTAACTGGTGCTTTGTGTTGCCCTTGTTCATTGGAACTCACTACTGAGGGAATGACTTGGAGGAGGATAGCTGTATTCTCAATTAAATAAGTAAAACCTGTAGAACAATATGTATTTTTATACCCTAAGTGCTTCAAGTCATTAAGCTGCTTCATTTCATCTTTCAGTAGTAGAGGAAAAAATCTTGGCAATAAATATATGCATTATTGATGATCTTTTGGGTTTTTTCCTATTATATTCCCTTCCAATGTTATCCTGTCACACCTCTCAGAGCTTTCTCATTTCTTCTGCCTACTGGTGCTCTTGGCTACTGGCTATTGAACAGTGCCAGGTTAGCATGGGGAAGTATTGCCATAAATCTGAAGCTAATTCAGAGGTTTTTCTTCTATTTTCTAACAGCTGTTATCTCACAGGTAACTTAAGGAGTTTCAACAGGGATTTTTGTCCTGACTCCAGGAATTGTAGGCTCAAGAAGATGAAGAAGAGAAAATTCTTTCCTCTTGCCCAGTTACTTTAGGCTTTTTGCTGTGGCACAAATGTACTGTTTATGGTTTTATACTAAAACATAATACAAATTTGCTATTTATAAAACAAAATCATATACAATTTATCATAGTTCCCCTGTTCTCATCTCTACTGGCTAGTCTTACTGCTAGTTGTTTTAATAGATCAATTGCAGAAAAGTGCAAGTTATGTCAGAATAGATCCACCAGCAGATGACAAATGGAAACATCAGAAGACTTGTGTCTTTGCACTTCCTCAGCAGGAGGGGAAGCTGCAAAACAGAGTGAAAGTGAATGTAACATTTTATGTAAGTTTAGACATTTTGGGAAATTATTTTGGCTGTCTTCATTTGCTTTAGAGATGGAAATGTTGTTATGGTCACTGACTCAGAACTGCACAGGAAAAAATTCCATGCAAACTGTGTTTTTATGTTTAAATTAATTAACATTTCCCCCTTCTGTCTTTCTGTTGGAGGAAAATATGAGAGAGATTCTCTCACTGGGATTTTTTCATTTAGTGCTTAGTACTTCTAGAATTATTACTTACACCAAGAAGTGTGATTCTTGGGATGTTCTCTGCAGGGTCAGGAGTTGGACTTGGTAATCCTCATGGGTTCCTTCCAACTCAGCATATTCTCTGATTCTGTGATTCTAAGTATTTCATTGTAATGACACCTGCTGCCCCATGGGTGAATTGTCCTGATACAGTATATTGGCACCTCAAAAAAATGCAGTGGCTGCAGGAGTGGAAGGGGAAGAAACTACTTCAGTCTGTCCTTACTCATTGTTGCTTAGGGTTATGCGTTGTTTTAGCTGTGCTCAGTGACTGAAGTGCTTAGAAATGGGTTCCTGTCTGGTGACCACACACTGCTGTGGCTTTTGGCCTGCCTGTTCCAGCAACCTGTCTGAAGGAGTTCTGCTGTCTCAGTTGTCAGGTGGGACTTGGTAGTGCCTGTGTTAAGAAGCAGTCAGCTCCTCCTGCTAGGGTTTTAGTGGCTGTACTTGAGAGTGGGGAGTTCACTAGTGGTGAAAGGTCTTCTTCACCACCGGTCCATAATGGCACTATGTGATTCAAATACATTCTTGCCTCTCCAGGGCCCTGTGAACTAGAGAATAGTGTCCCTGTGAACTAGAGAAAACCTGTATTTCCTATTATGAATTCTGCAGTTGCAGTAACTTCCTAATTTTCAGACTGTCAGGGATGATCCTGAGATATTGCTACAATGTGCCTATATGAAAGTACAGCAAAACACATCAGCTGGGGCTTTTGTTTGGCTTTTCTCTATATGATGTTTTTCCAGTAGGCAATGTTGGTTCATGAATACCACAATCTTAAAAATCTGGGTTTAGGCATGAAATTTTATTTGATGTTTACCTCGGTATGGGGTTGTTCTTACTATTAAAATTTGACTCTTTCTCCCTTCGTGGACTGTATGCAGTTGTGGAACATATTATATGTCAGTGAAGCAAGCCACGGTGAATCCTGCAAAGGAAAGCAGCTGCCTGAGGATTTCCAAAACTCAGCATCAGGAGTACAATGAATCTGGTAAACACTTGCCATCAACACATGGTATTGGAAGGCAGTGGCTGGCAGAATCAGACACATGCACTCTTCTGGCAGAGCAGCCACAAATAGGAACATAATTACAGAAAGTAGATATGTAATGATGAGTTTAATTATTAACCACTTTCCTGTATGCCTTTGAGTAACCATAGTGTCAGAGCACTGGGAACCCTGGAGCTTTGTTGAAGCTGCATGCTGTAGGAAAATTAGGAGTGGTCTGAAATCATGCTACTCTGCAATGATCAATAAGGGTTGAAGTGCCCTATTTAATTTTTTTAATGATTTGCTCTTGGGATTTTTCCTGGTCTCTTAAAGGTTTAATTTTATAGTGGTCTCCCTCCTACCAAGGTAAGGTTTTCCGAGTGTAAACTTCAGTACTCTCTCTTAACAAACTAATTCCAGGCATGCAGTTATGTGTTGTCTTTTTAAATAAAGTAAATCCATAAATATCCTCTTAGATGCAAATACTAGGCTAATTGATGTGGTCTGGCATTGTGATCAAAAATAGAAGGCAGCTGTAAAGCTAATGTACAGCTGCTTTGCTTCATTGAAGGGTTATCAGGCATCTGGAGTGCTTGGGTCAATGTGCCCACTACTTTTTACGCACAATTCTTACAGTGTAGATTGAGGAACTACAAAATACATTGAATAGTGTTTCTGGGAACTTTAGCCTAGCTGCTGTAATATTTATGTAGACATCCAGCTGCTCTGAAATGTCATAGCTTGCTTAGACATTTTGGCCACTCAGCTTGCTTAGACATGATCAAACAGTCCGTGTTGCCATTACACATGAAGGGAAAAGTTTTTAGAAGTTTTGTTTACTACAAAGCAACTAGCAGAGCAACTGTCAGAGGAAGAAGGTAGACAAAAGAGAGCAAATACTTTGATGGCTGGGCTTGGTAAGGGGGTTGGTGGCTGTCTGGGAGAGGAGGGAGAGGAGATGCTAGAGTCACCAGTTTCTCTGTCTGGAGTGTTCTTTGGTTCTGTTCAGTGCATTGCCTTAATATTAGGACCCTTCCTTATTCTAATTATCAGTTCCTTTTGCCAGCTTCATTTTCCACATAAGCTGTAAGTTGAAAGTAAACTTTCATCAACACAAGACGTAAACTCCAGATCTCTATGTGCATAATATTTTTAAAGAGAAAAGTGGATGTGTGTGTGGAGCTTGCTCTGCCTTTCCAAATATCATTTTATATAATACATCAAAACTTGAATTAATATTTTTTTCTAAAACCTTACTTTTAACACACATATATTTGCATTTGTATGCCAAGTGCATCTTCCAGTGATTTTTATTAATCTAGGCCTCTATAAGTTCTGGTTTCCCATTGGCAGAAGTATAATTTTTAATTATGTTTGAAAGTCAACAGTACAACTCTGATCACTCTTCATTGCAGAAGCATTTTTTCCCCTAAAACCTTTTTTCTGCAGACACAAAGCACTAAACTCTAGAGGGGAAAAAAAAAACCCCAGTACTGCAGAAACTTAAAACAGCTTGCTTAGTCACAACATATGCAAAAAAAAAACCTCAGGAGATTCATTGACAATCATGGGTTCCTTCCAACTCAGTGTAGTTAGCTATGCCAAGAAATACCAATGACTGCTTGGATCTGTGAAGGATTTATGAAAATTCTGTTCCTGGTGTGAGAAGCAACTGCATCCTAAACCAAATTAACAGTCACTGGAAGGAAGAACTCACATAAATTGATGCAAAATAGTAGCCATGGGTTTTGTTGTTTTGCTGACTTCTCTTTGTTCTCAGCATGGTGTTTTGTCAGAACTCGGTGATTTTGTGGATAGAGGGAAGCATACATAATTTTGATGTGTAGGTGACTTGCAGAGTGTCAGTTTATTGCACAGTTCAGCCCATGCTCTTGGCATCGTTGGCTGCTAAGGTTGTGCCCTCAGAGCCTGTCGTGCATGGCCAGTAGAGACTGGAAACTGATGTGTTCTTTAAGTCCGTGAAACTTTAGTTTGAGAAATTCTTAAGTAGTAGCAAAACAAATGCAACAGTAGCAAGGGATGTTGCTATATTCAGGGCAATTTTTCAGAGGATAGTAGGAAAAAGCACACATCTTTAGGAAGTCAGAGAATTTCCAAGACATCATAAGTCTGAAGTCCTTGGAGGTCAGGCAGACTTAGGGGAAGATGATAGAAACTTTGAAAAGCTGACTCAGAAAGTTCTGGTTGTTGCTTTACGAATTTTCTGAAAATCAGGAATAATGAGGAAGAGTTTCATTTTCTTTCTGCTGCAGAGAAAGAAGCTGCAAAGTATTTATACTTGTGAAAAAAAAAGTAACTTTCTGTAACTTGTAAAACGGTGGCTTGTTTTACAACAATTAATACCAAGGAGTTTTTCTGTAGTTAAGAGGAAAAAGAATGTATTTGTTTGTACATTATATGCAGAAGCAAATATTTTCATGGATATATGTGCTCCTTAAGAGTGAAAGGCTGCAGTAGTCTACAGTTATGCTGATCTTCATTGAACCAAGCAAGAAGATGGGGAAGGAAGCCCAGGATCATTGTGGAATTTGGATCTAAGAGACTAACTTATTAAAAAATCTCTTGGGTTTACCATACATGAGTGGAGTAATTTTAATAGGAGAACATAAAGCCCCTGGCAGAGGAAGTAAGGAAGGATGCTTTTTGTGTTGCCTGGTAATCTAACTTTGTTTCTAATGTCAGCAGCCATCCAGCATACCATGCCAAGAGGATGCAGGTGTTGCAGAAAAAAAGAAGAAATTGAGCAATTCAATTTAACTCTAACCAAGTGCTTATTCAACCAAGTGATGTCCAGGGGGAATGTTTATTAATACACTGGAAAAGAAAAAAATTGCTATAATCTCTAGCCATAACTGGGGAAAAATGATCCTTGAGGTACTATTTAATTTAAGCAAGCAGAAATGCACAGAGACAAAACCAACCAACGAAACAAAACCTTACCAAAGAAACTACTACCCAGCAGCCCAAAAAACCTGTTGATTATGAATAATTGCCCTTCTGCAAAGAGTATCAGTTTCAGTTCCTGGATAATAAAAAATGTGTGAAAAGTGTTAAGTGTCAGTGTATTTTGCAGTGAACAGAAAGCTGGTAGTCTCCCCCTGTGCTGTTCAGTTGCACCCTTGCGTAGCTGAGGTGTAAAGCTCGGGGCACACCCAGTGCTGTGCCCATGGGAGCAGGAGCTGCTGTTCTGCCTGCGCTGGGAGCAGGCAGCTGCTCTTGAGGAAGGGAGTGTGGCTGTGCCTTGCACTGTACAGTGTGTCAGACTGGGAATGTTTGCTCCTGGGGTAAGAGCAAATTGCGCACGGCGTTTTTGGGGCTAAGTGAATGCTACTCAAGAGGAAATCTTCTGGCCTTACTTTGTTTCTCTGAAGAACAAAGCAAGGACCTGCTGTAAGTTGATGAATGTAGGTACGAATGCTGTGAGACATCTTTGACATCTTTGCCTATGTCAGCCCCGAAAAATGAGATCAGTAGAGCTTTGCTAAAAGCTTGACTGTAATTAATAGTGCTAATTTCTGTTCCACTTAATATTGCTTGTAACAAATGATACAAAATTGTATTCAAATATATTAACCAAGCCAGATAAAAATCTTGGCAGAGTAGTGAACACGTACACTGTGAATGCTCTGTATTGTACTGGTTTTGTTTTATAGTTTGAAAAGCTCTCTAATTTCAAAAACAACTTAAAATCTTTCATTTTTGGAGTAAGGATGTCTTATTTTGATTTGAAATGTTTTGAGCATAAATTAGCTCTAGTGAAATCTGGAGTTTTTGTCATGATGTTCCTGGATTTTTACATGCTCAATTCTGGTAAAAACGGCAGCCAGATTTCTTTGTTTGATGGAAAAGTCAGAAGATTTTTCTTAGTTACCTAAGAATTTTGGAACAACCCCTTTGGGAGCTACACCATGCCACCATGCCGATACTCATGAATGGGAGGTTTTTTATTGTACTGCTTTCGCCCCCCCC
>VWZV01005865.1:0-16367 GCA_013397155.1 Irena cyanogastra | reverse complement strand
CCCCCATTTACTATCAAAACTGACCTTTCACATACTAGATACTAGCAGCATTTTGAGGAAGACCTGGAGATTTTCACTTAGTGCTTTCTAAAAGCCAGGAGCAAATTAGATGCTTTCTCTAGAGATAAGTGAATAAGGCTATGGATACAAAACAACCCAAGGCTTCTGGCTAAGCATGCAAACATCAGAGATAATTTTGGAAGGGTTTTTTGGGGTTTTTTCCCCAAATCCTCAGTCATTCCCTTATGTCAAGGCAACTATTATTTCTGAAGGAATTCTTTAAGATAACTCTATTTAATCACAGAGTTGGAGAGAGATTTGATGGAGTTTTTAACAGATATTCCTATAAGGGAATTACGGCCCTTTGTTCCTTAATGCTGTAAATTTCAACAGATTGAAAAGCTATCGCTGGTATTGCATTCATTTGGCACTGCACCTAAGTGTGGTAAAATTTCAGTTTCCATAACTCTTTTATGTCCTGTAAGGCAGGGTGTCAGCATTGTAGGGCTGGTGCTCTGTGCCTGGCGTAATTGGTACTGAAGTTTTCAGTATTCTGTTTCCAGATTAAGGCGGGAGGGGGTCTTGTTGTTATCAGGATTTTTGCATTTCCTCTCTTCTCCAATCCCTTTGTGTCCCTCCCTTCCTCAGACATTATATACCAAGAATAGGAAGTAAAACGAAAATTGGGTATTCAGCAGTCAGCAAAAACAGAAGCATGCTTTTATGTTCATCAAAGAAGGATCTGTTGTGGAGCCAGGTCACTGACCTTTTCTTCTGATCCAACATGAGACTTTCAGGCAGAGCTGTGCTCTGCTTCACAGTGAGCTTGCCTGTTGTGAGGAAGTTTGCAGCTGTGTCCTATGAGCACACACAGGACTCACTTGAGCCCTGGAATGTTGGTCTTAGGTCCCTTATGATTATTCCACCTTTCACTGATGGGTCTAGGTCTCACACTGCAGACTGTGTGAGCTTTTTTTTAGATTGTTGCTTCCTACTGAAGCCTCTACACAGTATTCCACAGTTGTGAGGTTCAGAGAGGACTAAATAAGATGATTCTTGGTCTAACTGTAACAGTGGTTTACATTTAGATGTTGAGTGCAGTCTAGGGCTGTGCTCATTGTGGAAGTCAGAGAGGAAGGCTGTTCTTCAACCAAGCTCTTCCTCTGCCTCTTCCCTAAAACCCACCAGGACAAGCATAACCAAAGTGCCCTGCTGCTAAAGCTGTTAAGAGCAACTCAGAGATGCCAAGGCAAGCCAAGGGGAGGGGAGGAAAGAAGGGTAAGAAGGTGCTGTAGGAGCCCTGCTATTTTAAGCACTCTTGCCCACAAAGGATCCATTCGGTTTCCAAACAGCTACTCAGAAGCATTTTGTCTGAGATGGCAGCATGGCTTTCTGAGCCTTATGTGGCTCACAAGGGGCATATATTCTGCTATATGGTCTTTGAGGCTTAATGCATACATTACATTATTTGTCAGTTGTGATACCCTGTAGGGCTTTGTGGTTATAGGTTCATCAAGAAAGGCCTATTTTATTTAGCAATCAGCATTTTAATTGCACATAAACCTCTGTATCTGTAGCTCCTGCAGTAAGCATCTCTATAAAGAAGTCTTAAGATGTCATAATATTTGAAAGAGAAAAATATGTGGTTTTTTGCTGAGACCTGTAATTTAGGAAGAAAAATAATTGGGTAGGAAGCATCTCTTATCTTTTGTTGAATATGATATGAAAGACAGTTACAGCTTTTCAAACCTGGCTAAAACTATAAATTATCCTAGAATATTTGTGTGGATCTAATTTAGGCAACTGTCAGACAAAAATATTTTAGATTCTTTATAATGTCTTGCAGAGATGCTGTGGCTGTTTCCAAAGAGGTTTTTTGGTTTTTTTTATTGCATGAAATGAGGGGAACTCGTATAGCACAGTAAATACTGTGGAGACATTCAAACCAATTAATTGGTTACATGAGGAAGTAATGTCTAATGGAGGAAGGATAAGTTTGGATGGACTTTAAGCATTCTTACAGCATCCTTGAGAGAGGCATATCAGAAACTCTAGGAAGTCTGCTACTTCAAATGTTGGTATGCCTTTCAGGCTACTGTAAGAATTATTCTTTGTCATTTCAGGAGCACTGGGGGTATGGATGTGAAAATTTTATTTTATCTTCTTTTTCATTAAAGGGCATATTCAAAAATCGTTCCTACCTAGCCTGATTCTCAGCCTGGGGTTTTAACATTCTGCCTAGTGTCCGTTTTCTTGCTTTGATGCTCACCCATTGTGTTTTGGATGAGTTTGGTATTATGGTTTGCCTGAGCTGAGCTGCTCCACCTGATGGTGAAAACAAGAACATGCCTTCTCTCAGGCAGTGAGGATTTATTTGAAAAACTGGTCTAGGGGAAGCATTTAATGCTGTAATTGTATGCTGTGTGCTGCCTTAATCCAGGAGACTTACTAATGATGTTCTGTCCCCTTTATACTCAAATGTAGAGTAGATAAAGCTATGTAAAGATGAAGGATGGATCCTATATGGAAGAATGCCTATATGTAATGGCACGTGCAAGGAATCTTCTTTGAAATATTTAAGCAGGCTGAGGTTGAAGTTTCCTGTGCTATTGAGAATATAGTGTGAGATCTGAACATCCAAGCACGAGTTGCACTTTTGCAAAAGTTGCATCCAAGCACTCTTGCAAAAGTGAGGTCATGGGGTACCAACAAAAACGAGGAGTGTTGCTAATTCATGCTGTGAAACTCTGAGAAGTCTCCTTGTTCTATTTGGTTTTCCTAGCCTCTGGCAAAAACACGTGAATTCTAATCTGTTCTTACATTTTTTGTCTTTTGTTAGTATTAAATATATACACTTAGCATAGCATAAAGTGGTCTGTACTGACCTTTGTTTTGCTTTCTCTTTCTTTCAGACACCCTGGCTCTGGAATACCAGGCAGTGCTGGAGTGGATATCCGTATCAGGTAAAAGTTACAGTGCTGTCTAAAAACAAGCATGGCACTTCTGCAGAGCTCTGTTTTTATTATGGTGGAATTTTGTGCCAGTATGTTTGTGTGAATGAGCTACTCAGCATTTCAGAACACTGCTAGATTCTTCCCATCTTCCTTGAGTTCAAAATGGGAAAGATGAACATAGCTGTCACGCCTGAATTCCATACATTAAATTCCAAAAGCTCCAGAGAAGAGTTTGCAGTTCAAGGAATTTAACCTGTCTAAGGTATATATATGTATTTTTTTTTTCTTCCCTAAGAGCAGAAGGGGGAAAAATAGCAATTGCCCTACTGGAAAGTGTGAATAAGAGTATTGTCTGAAAGACACAAGAATCTCTGTGACAGTCAGCAGCCCTTGACAGAACATAGACTGAACAGAACTGTGTTTGGATGCTACTGTTCTTGAAGGTTGTGTCTCTGTTGGAAATAGCTCAGTGGAGACAGTTCAGCAGAAATCTTGATCTGAGAAATGTTGAAGGAATTTGGTCAGATAGCCTCAGAAGAAATAATGACTTGAATTCCACCCAGAGACTGGAGGGTGAACTGAACAACAACATTAGGGAAGCAGCAGCAGAAATTGATTGGGGAAGTGCAGAAACTTAATCCCTCAGAAACTTTAGGTACAATTGTTTCTTAGATTGATATAGCTGCAGTCACTGGTGCCTCTCAGCCCCGTTTCCTACTTTTTTAATGTTATTACATGCAGTAAGAGGTTGACTGAAAACAAAAGACCATGAAACTTACTGATTGAAGAACATATGTTTACCAGACTTACCAGAAGAACAAGGTCATTCAGAAAGTTGGTTACAGCTTTTAGAGTGTGGGAGCTAAAATTACTATATCTAATATCGTTCTAGTGGTGGTGAGGGTCCAACATAAAGCAAATTGTCAAATTAAAGTAGTTGTGAAAATTATTGTCTTGAAGATAAAAATATCTACTGGGTGCTAGTCAGGGCTAAGTACTAAGTTTTCAGTTCGTTCTGTTGGTTTTTTCCATAACTGCATAACATTTCTAATCTTTTGTTTGCTACAACTCCTTTGTAAATTACTCAACAATGCACTGCAGAAATCCAGCGGGACTTTACTGTAGACATAGTCAAAGGAATCATTTGGGTGACAACACAGCCATAAACACAGGTTAACCTATTGAGGTTAAGTCTGTGGAGAACTGGAACCTAACATTTGAACTAAGTTAAATACGCTATTGATCCAAGAAGGAATCTGTGGCATCAGAATTGCCCTGCACTATCACTATGTATGGCTTTAGAAATACTAATGCTATTGTTAGTAAAGCAGCTGAAAATCTTCATTTTTTTATTAGAAATTTTCCCCAGTGAGTTCCCTTGCAATAATGGGTATAATAGTTGCAGTTCATTGCAAGCTCTTATTTTCTTTCCCTTTTTTAATTACACATAATTAAAAGTCTGTTGGCAGCCTCCCTAACTCAGAAAAGGGTTTTATATTGGCCCAAGAGATGGCTTTAAAGGATGGGTTATATTGGCCCAAGAGATGGCTTTAAAGGATGGGTTTTGAGTTACACATTTTTCATAAAGCATAAGCATATGTCTGTATTAAGTTAACACCCACAGCACATTTCCTGGGTATCCAGGGTCTGGCTTTCAGCTGCAAAGAACTTATCTGCAAAAGGGAATGGGAATAAAAGGTGTGACTGAAATACCTCTTGCCAATGGAAACAGCTCATACCCTGCTTAGGTGCATAGTTGTGCCAGTGCAGGGTGTTTTAGAAATGATTTATCTAATCCCTTGGGAGATGGTCTCAGGAGCTTCTCCTTTGCCAGTGTCCCTGTCTGTCACTGCCATGGAAAGTGTGACTATCATGGAGGCATATTTGCATGGAAATTAGAGTAGCTCCTAAGACTGGCTCTCTTAGGCTGAGGGTCAAAGTGTTTATGTGTGCCACCAGTTACCTTCTTTGAAGTTACCCCAGGCTGATTTTGGTTGTGGATTATTATTTTTATTTCTTTTACTTTGAAAAAACTCTGTGATCATGTTGTATATCAGACAAGAAGCTTGGAAAAATTTATTTTATTTTCTTCTTTCCAAATGTTAATATGTCCCCAGAAAATGGTTAAATTCTTCAAAAGTATGCATTTCTATCATCAAGAGCCCTGTTCAAAGCCCACATTTTCATCATGAGCAGATGAGATTATATACTAGCATTACTTATTTTCTAGTCTACTCTAGCATTGTTTTTTTTGCTACGCTTTAAACCCATATTACTGATATTCAGCAAGATGTTTCAAGTAAACTTTCAAAACAGACTTAGGAATACTCAGAATTTAATTTGCTCTAGGTTTCAAATGGACATCATAATTTTTGGTATTACAGTATTGTCAGGGCTAAAACATTAGAAGAGAGCATGTTGGGGAGCTTTATTTTTCCAGAGCTATCTGAGTTTGAAAGGGGCAACCATCATAATTTTTTTCACATAGGATGCTTATGTATAATTCAGTAATCCCCAGTGATTAAACACGTTTCCTATAGACCACAGCTGCCTGTAATGTCAGTTAGACTCCATTAACCTTTTCTCATCTCCATCTTTCAGCCACTGATGCCTGACCTTCATTACTACTACATAGTTGAATTGTCATTCTACTGGTCCTTAATGTTTTCTCAGTTCATTGACGTCAAAAGAAAGGTAAGAACAATGAGACTAAAAACACCAAAATCTTCAAGTTTTAACATATCATTCTTTACTTGAGGAATAGCTGTATTACATGTGCAGTGAACTGGAAATACAGTTCTTTCTAGTGTTCAAGTCTTGCAGATATTAATCACTGAGAAATTGGGATTGTCTTACACTGTTCCTTGTTTCTATAATATGAAATTTTTCTGCACATGGAAAGAAGAGCCTGGATAAAATATTGAAGGGCAAATAGCAGAAGCCAAAAGAACTTTCTGCTTTCATGCAGTGACTTGAATGGAATTGAATGGGTAGTATCTGGTAGATGTACTGTTTCCTCTAAGAGTTAAACGATGAAGAAAAGGGCAAGACTGCCTCAAAAATTCACAGTATCACTTTGTGAGGTAAAATCTATGAGGGCTTTCAGGTTTTTCTACAAAAGGACAGCAAAAACATTTAATATTGAAAAGTGATGTTATATTTAATTTTTACTCTTCCAGTCATGTAGCTGAGCATTACTATTAGAGGGTTGTTAATGAGAAAAAAACAAGACTCTGTCCAAATAGAAATATTCTTCCAGAACTAGTTGCAACCTGTTCCATATTCCAAGTTCTCTTCTCCAAGGAGAATCCTAGTCCATAGCAGAACAAGCAGCAAAACAGTTATTCTGTAATAACAGTCCATTGAGCTATTCTTGCAGGGGCTTTAATGTTTCAAAATTAATTTTTTAAACATTTGAAGCGATTTTATAATTATGTGTTTCCTTCAGCTGTCATTTAAATAAATGATTGTAGGCTATGCTCATGGAAAAATTCCTGTTTATTAGAATTTTAGCAAGAGCATAACTCTGAAAAGAGTAAATGAAGGATGTATTATGACGTGAACAAACTTATCTGTCATTTAGAACCACAATGTATTCCTGGGAGTCCTGTGCCAGAGCTGCCTGTATAGAAACACACTCCTCTATTTGGATTTCCAGGTTATTCTGGAAGTAGAAATCTCAGGAAAGCATCCACAAAATGTAAATCCATATTGGAGGATAAATTGTAACTAAAACAACCAATTTATGATAAATACATATAAATCCCTTGCTTATATTGTCTGTAGTTGGTAAACATTCTGTTAATCATGAGCTTGAAATGAGTCTAACTTCCCTGTTTCACAAACTGAGATAACAAACAATGCTTAAGGGATCTGTATGATAGTGGAGATGAATTTAAATCAAGAGTAATATTGACTAATATGTTATGCTGCAGCGGCCAAGTGTGTTTCTTAGTTATATATACATGACTTGTTATCAGAAAAACTTTAGGGCAGCCTGCTGTGGAAATAGGAATGGGACATGGGGGTGGGAAAGTGAATCTTTAACAGCCTAGTAACACCCCAGGCACAGCTTTGCCATGCTTGAACCCAGAGCACCAGATCCAAGTAGTGTCCCAAGCACCTGCTGTGTCTGACAATGTGCAGTGTCCAGCAGAGAGCAGGAGCAATGATAGCTGCAGTGCAGTGATAGCAAGTCCACAGCCTTTCGTTATCAGCACCCAGCAGGGAACAGCGGAGATGCCGTGTGTATGAATAACCTATCAGATCACTCACTGGTTTGGGCTGTGCAGACAGCTCTGCTTGTAGTGTAAGCGAAATTGATATCGAGGAATATCAGATTGGAGAAATACAGCTGTGCCCTGGTGTCTCACAGTAAAACTGTTAGGAGTGCAAGCTGCCAGGGAAACCACTGAGTTGAAAAATGTTAGTACTAAAGACTTACAATAGTTGGCAAAAAGGAGTACAAGCTTGACAAGAGACACCAGTTCTTGCAACACCATAGTAGCTCTCTTTTAAAATAAGGCTTAGTTTAAAAAAGTGTGGAAACCTTGTAATGCACCCCATATGCAATGTATGGAATGGTGCCCATATGAAATAGGCATCTGTTTAACAGGCAGCAGGAAATTTGCCTGCTAATATTGGATGCTATTGTAATATTTCACAATTGGCTTGCGTAGAGCAGATTAACAGTTCTCAGCCTGAGTAAGCTGTTGATGTTTTCATGTTACAGTGAAAGAAATATTATGTCTGAATCTTGGTTATTGTTTTAAATACTTTAAATTCAGCAGCAGTGGCTGTGTTGTATTCTGGGATGGTCAGAAATGCCTAGTCAGTCTTGTGCACTGCAGGAGTTCAGCCAAGTGTTTTTTTTAATGTAGTTGGATTTGTCTGAAGGAGAGGTGCAGTGTGTCCTTGCTGGAAGCAGCAGCCCTCAGCACTGGCCTGACTCCAGAACTGGTCTTTTGTTTACTGTAAATCAAGAGAAATGTACTTGCTGTTTTCCATCTCCATTTTATTCTTCTCTGATAGCAAACTGATTACTTAAAAAATGATTTCCAGGGTTTTTTTGACTTTCAAATACTTGTTTATCTTTATTTAGATGTTACAAATTCCACTAGATTGTCTTTGCCTGACTGGAGGCCGTTGCACAAACCTACTACTGGCATTAAGTCAGTGAGCTGTGTGTATCAACTTCTACAGTTTTATAATGGCATGCTTTTAGCTTCATAAATATCTACTATGTTGCTGTAATGATATTCTCCTTTAAGGGTGTTAATTTTCAAAGAATGAAACCTAGTATGAATCGGTGTTTTACCATCTTTTTCCAGCTTCCCATGCTCCCGTTTTGTGAAACACTGGGAAAAAAATGGAAGTTTGTTAGTTCCAAAAGCACCTGATGAACCTTAAAAGCAGTGAGGCTCATTTACATGCTTTCTGGATACGGGATGTATTGTCTAATATAAAAATATTTGAAAGGTATATTTAAAGGAATGTATAAAATTTCTGCTCAGAATTTTAACATGCTTGCAGAAGGTCTAGGAGACCTTTCTGTTTATTCACACCTTTTATTTCCAAGCATTTGGCAATTCCTAGCTTCTGTGTTTCACACCTTTTATTTCCAAGCATTTGGCAATTCCTAGCTTCTGTGTTTTACTTTTTTAAAAAAAAATGACAGCTCACTCGTTCCAAGAATAAAATGATCTGTAGCTGCTGATTTTCTTAAATACTGAATTTTGATTCTAGAAAATTTACACTATATTTTGCTAAATTTGAATACTAAATTTCTTTCTTCAAAGAGACTTTTCTTGGTAAAGAAAGACACACAGAATTGATTTCTTTTGTTTCAGTGGAAGCAGTTTAGAATGCATATGTTTTGCAGACCTTTCCCTTTCCTTATTGATCTGTAATATAAGCCATGGAGATGATATTTTGCCCTTCAGTGGCACTAATGCTCCGTGGCCTCTTGGCAGCTCAGTCAGTGAGTGTGACATGTTAAACAAATGTGAGTGGCAGAGGCCTTAATTCTGGAGGGCTTGTCTACAAGTTAAGACCCATGGGGTTTCTCTGCTGTCTGCTCTGTGTTCTTCCCACTGATGATGTCTAGAATAGGTTCTTTCCCCTATTCTTAGCCACAGATTTTCTTAACATAGGCACATGACATCTTCCAGCAGTTACAACTGGAGACAATGAATCTTCTGTAAATAAATACATCTTTCACAAGCATACATATGATTTGAAATACATTAACTAAAAAAACCCCACAAAATTAAGAAGCCCATTCCTGTATAGCTGCTCTTCCTCTACATATGGATGAAAGTGCTGGAGTAAGCTGGGAACACAGGTACCACTTGGTATCTGTGTGTTCAATACCCTTGTGTATGACTAAAATCTAATAGGTAGCATCTTCACAGCATAGTATTAATTAATGACTTAAAGAAATGTCACAAAGAAAGAAACAATCCCAATAACAAAGCAGTCTTATTTATGTCATTGCTACTTTTTTTCCAACAATTTTCCGTAGGTCAGTCCGGCACCTCTGTTTCAGAGGTGGCAGAGTCAAGTAACTGTCTTTTTTAAGAAACATTATTACAGAAGAAGTTCCCCAGACAGCATTTCTTTAAGAAGACTCATGCAAAAATGCAGAAGTCTGCTGCCCAAAAACATTAGAATTTCTTAGGAATAATCAATATTGTCAGGAATGCCGTGAAGAATATCCAAGAGAGACTAGAAATCTAGTATTTGTAGAACATGGATGTGTCAGCTGTGAAAACAAGGGAGATTTTCTACTTGACTTTTTGCCCCGTTAGGACTGCGTATGTGCTAACATAATTGCATTTGGAAGGAAAATTAAGAACAGTGCCATAGTACCTGCAGGTGAAGGAGGTAAAGAGCTGGGCGGCAGTATGACCATAAGGCAATACTAATAGCTTACTTTTAATCCCATGGAATAAGGTAGATGCTTTGCTGGTTTTATTATTGTGAAATGGTGAAATGGTTTTCGTGTGTGTGTTTATAGTTACTGAAATGACTGAGATGCCATACCCTTGTTTTCCCTTATGATATTCAGAAAGGAAAATGGCCTTTAATTGTCTTTTTCTTCTGTCTGCTTGAAGAAAATGGATTTAGAGCAATGGCTTGATATGACTGCTGAATGTATTCTGTTGTGTTCCATGCTTCTAGGGACCAGATAACCTGGCTGGGAAATGTTTGGTATATAGTAAACTGGCATATGAGTGTCTGCTTTTAGTCTTTTTATCTTTTCTCCCCTTCCCTGCCCTCCCACCCTTCCTCAGTTTTGTGTTGGAGGTACTGGCGGTGCCTACTGAGGAGTAGGAAATAGGATCTCATAGACTGGGAGCAGGTCCTGTCCCTCTTCAGTTAGTGAGATTGCTCAAGCTGCAGGTTTTTCCTTGGACTCCAAGTGTGCATTGCAGGGACGGCACGTGCTGGTACAGAGGCAGTGGCACTGCACATCCTTAAAAACAGTGGTGCCTGCTACATTCCCAAAGAGAGCTGTGGGAACACTGTGCAGGTACGCCTCTCAGTACTGAAGAGACAATGCAGTCACGGGCTGGAGCTGCTGCTTTTCCGGAGCTGCCCCTGTGTTAGTTGGAGCTCCTGGCACTTTCCATAGGGCCTTCCTGCCCGACACAGGTACCTTCAGTTCCTTTGCAAACCAGATGCTGCCCTTCTAAAGGCACAGTTTTGGTTTTCTCTGTTGTGCACCACTTAGCTGAAGACTAGCACAGCTCAGCAGGACTGGCCCACAAAAGCTATCAGAAAGCCAAATTCCAACTCCCAATACACTTGGTGAGCAGGCTGCCTGAAGGAACTGCTCCTTTTGACTGCCTAGATCTCTCTCCTTTCTGACAGCTCTGCATGAGAGCCACTAGATCATCTGGGAGCTGTGCTACAGATTTACATCTGGTGGATAGAGAAACTTCACAGTTAAATGTTGCCTGTGATCTTTTCTCAAGGGTTTTAATATCACTTTCTCAAAGCTGTGCAGGTAGTTCAGCAAATGCCAGCAAGACTTATTTTTGACTGACTCGGTGCCTTGCTGAGAAGTCTCATCTCTGCAAGTCCTATTCTCTCATTAATCAGTCTGGGAGCCTAGTCCAGGCAGGCAGGTTGTTCCCTCTGCTTTATCTGCCCTTTGGCAAGTATCTGGGAATGTGATGTTACTTCTGGGAGCATCACCACTCCCAGATTTTCAATAGTAACAGTTAGTTTATGGCCAAATAACTGAGAGTTACTGGTCTGGAGACCAGCTAGAGTGCATCATTTGGGAGGCAGTGGATTAGAATCAATTAGGAGGAGATGCACCAGCTCATTTGAAGACTTTCTTGACCCTGTTACAGTGTGAAGACAAAGCATCTTAATTAGAAACAAATAAAAGCCTGGATCTGGGATTCTCTAGTTGTCCTTGGCAGGTGCCTGTTGTCCTGGCGCACTAGTGCCTTCCTTTGTAGCTATTTTCTCTCTTCTGGATGGTGCATTATTTGGCACTTGGTTATGCATATTGTTATAATCATAGGTTACTTGGTGCATAAAAACTATGGTAGAATTTGATTTGCATGTACATATGTCTTTTCAAAGTAACTTCAACTGCAAACATTTGCTTTGTTAGGTCAAATTACTATGAACTGAGAAGTGTGGTTATTGCCTAGCTTTCAATAATGTTTTTGCATTTGGCTAACATACAATGATTATTTTGTTCAGTCTAAATGAAATATAGAGCAGAGTGAATAATACACTTATATAGTAGATCTTTTTATAACTTAAATATAATGCTGGATTTAAGAAACAACCATCCATTTTTGTATATGAATACAGAATATCAGTGTTTGCTTCATTGTTTTTTTTTTTTGTTTTTGTGTCTTTTCCTTGCTTCTGCTGCTCTAGGACTTTGGAATCATGTTTACACATCACATTGTAACAGTGACCCTGATTACCTTCTCATATGTAACCAATTTGACACGAGTGGGAACCTTGATCTTATGTCTCCATGATGCGGCTGATATTGTCCTAGAGGTGAGGTAATTCATATGTCATCCTGTCAGTAGGTAGAATCTTTTTGCTATGCGGGACAAGTGTTTCCTCAGCCAGTTCAAGATGGTAATGCTGATTAATACAGTGTATTTCCTTGCTTAAATATCTTGCACTTGTGGCAGCACATATTTCTGATTTCAGACTGGTTTATCCCTCGATATGTTGCTTGTACAGAGCAGAGGCTGGTAATGCATTGCATGCCAGGGAGGGTTACATGGAGATTCTAAATACAACATGGTAAAATCAAAAGCTAAAGTTAAAAAATCTGTCAAGTGATGAAAGTGGGTCACCTGGTTCCTAACCCCTGTGACATGGTGTGGTGGAGCAATAACCCTGTCTCCGAAAGAATCAAGGTGTCACGGTGTGTTTCTGCTCTGCTTTGCTGGGCAGAGGGTGTTGGACAATTTAGTGGCTTGTTTGGTTACAGCAAGTAAGCTGACCTCTGATTTTCCAGGTTCCCATGCCTCTGGATCCCAGTAGCAGCATAAAGCAGTTGTATTTGGAGAAGAAGGGATGATTGAAATTCTTTTAAGTCAAGATGGTCTGTAACTTCCATAGTGGCAACTTAGAGATGTTGTCATCCTTTATCTGCATCAGTTACTAGACAGCTCTGGGTCATGCTGGAATTTGGCTGTCTCTGAACTCTCCTCCAAAGTTAATAACTATTTTGTCTGAAATTATTTTTATTCAAGTACCTGCAAGGATACCTGTTATGCAAGAATATAGACTTACTGTGTGAGTCACCTATTGCAAAAGGTGTGCCATTCAGATTCAGTAGTGCTGTAAATATGGTTTTATTTTTTAATCTTTTTTAATCTAGAAGACACATGACTGCCTGAGATAGAAAGCAAGAGAGAATGTGGATTTTTCATGATAAAAATAATCACATCTTTTCAAGTCTATTTTTCTGTTTTAGCAATGTGTATAGCTAGCTGTGACTTCACCTATACTTTCTTGATTCCTCTTTTCTCACCACCAGAAAAGTACTTAGAGATGTTTATTCTAAATCACACCAGTATTTGTGGAACTATAAAAACACTAGAGAGCAGCTGTACTAGGCTAGCTAAAACTTTACCTTCTGTTCATTCAGTAAGACAAAGAGGAATTGCTGGTGTTCTCACTGGAGTTGCAAACATTGACCAAATATACTTCCTCATGAGACACCTACTTAAGTGGTCTTTCTAGTCAGTTCTTTCAGTCTGGTTTGACTGGAAATTCTGCTAGGGCAGTGGGTCACAGCACTGGTGCCATATGGGAGGAGATGGACTCTTGCATACTGCGGGCGTTACTGAGGGGAAAGTCAGTGCAGAGGAAGAAAACTATCAAACTGCAAAAGAAGTTGGTTAAAGATCTTGCCATGATGGGTCAGTTGTGCACCTGACCTGTGTTACGTATTTGTAAAAATGAAAATCTATTTCTGGAGGCCACTAGACTCTTTCCATCTACCATTTCATAATGAAACACATCCACTGGAAAGCTGGAAAGCACCATTTTGGGTTATTCTCATTGCAAAATGTAGTGTGCATTGGTGAGAATACTGGAGGTGAGATTTATTACACAGGTCTAAAGGTATCTGGAAGTATAGACGAACCATAGTAGGATTTTCAAAAATGTGTAATGCTGTGTTCCTCAGTTGTAGTAATGGTTTTTAAACTTAGAAAATTGTTTTCTATTGTCTTAGGTGGCTAAATTCCATCCAACAGCAACATATTCATTCCCTTTTTTTGTAGTCTTCTTTTATCACTGTAATTTGTAGAATTATTGCAATTTGTTATTTGAGAACCAATGTCCCAATGGCTGTACTGTTTTTGAGAAATGGCATGATACTACTACAAGTTGCTATAGTAATATCAGCTTCATGCACTATGAAACCAGTTTTTTAGACTGCCACCATGGAAATACATCCAGAATTCCTAGACTGAATTTTCCATCATCTGAAAAGCAAGGAAGTTAGTAATGCTTTTGCTTTGTATGTTGGCACCAGTGTTCTCTTTTCCTTCGAACTAGACTGTGAGTATGAGCTGCTAGGAAATTAGTTTGTGTCCTCTAGAAAATAGGGCTGATTTAGAAGGGTTGCATTTTCTTCACAGCACTGGTGGCTTTCCTCATATTCTGGGAGCTTCCTAACTTGGTTTCTTTAGTGAGGTTTTCTTTAGTGAAGAGTAATCTTCATGTTCAGGTTTTTAGTGGGAACATCGCAGAAATTGGGTAACATCCAAAAGTGCAGGTTTGGTTTTGGCATCCAGATTATCTGTTTCTCTGGTTTGAATTCTGCATTCAGAATCATTTCTGTATGCATAGTTGTAGTAATTTTGCTCCCTCTTAGTACTCTGTAAAATCTGCACAAGTATCTTCACTGCTTGGTGGAGAGGATTTCCAGGATCGCTGTGAGGTGGCCCAGTGAAAATGTCAGCAATTTCATAAAAATTTTATTTCTTCTTTTTCTTACAGCTTATACACAGTATAAGAGAATTCAGTTGTCCGCATGGAAGTAAAAAGACATCTTTTTCTTTTGCAGGCTGCCAAAATGGCAAACTATTGCAAGTGTCAAAAACTGAGTGACCTTCTGTTCCTTACGTTTGCCGTTGTCTTCATTGTCACTAGGCTTGGCATATATCCCTTATGGTGAGTAAGGACATTGTTTTCCTCAAGCACTAGGCACCAAACAAACTTAGAAATAGCTATGTTATAATTGAACACGATTCATTGCCATTACTCTGTTTCCCAAAGCACCAGGGAGAGTTTCAGACATAACCAGGTGCTGAAATAGCCTATTTGCTGGAGTGCCATTGTCTTTACTGTGTGCTAGATGAGAAACATATGGGGCTTCTGCTGGTTTTAAGGTAGAAGTGGGTTGGAGACAGCATAGCTTCAGACTAGCAGGTGGCTGGCTGTGTTGGCAAGAAATGAGAGGAAAATGAAAATATTAGTCACCAAAAACACCGAGCAGCAGCTAAGCTTGAAGCTAGAATATTTGCAATAGCTTTCAGTGCATGCTTCATGAACACTTTCAGCTTAAAGAAAAAAAGAAAAACACAGTGGGATAAGTCTGACCTGCTGAAATAGGTGCAAGGACGTTATTGCCATGCAGATTGTGATACTGCAGGCTACTCCTTTTCCACCTCTCCTTTGAACTGGGGTTCCTGGGGCAGCTGTGTAACACATATGTCTAGAAGGTAGTTACACAGCTCTTATTGTAATCTCACATCTTCCCAGACAATCAGCTGCTTGCATGTGCTGACACTCTCTCGTAGGTACACAGACGTGCATGCACACAGACTGGACATAGATGTTTGATTCTTTAGCTAGGATCTTCTGCATCTGGGGGGCAGATGGCTAATTAGGAAACACATGGATGTACTTCATTGTAAAAACACATTAATGTTTTTCTGCAACCTGTGCACTATATATGAGGAGGGCTGAGAGAAGGTCTTGGCCTTGGCTCTTTTCTATTCTTGATCCTTTCTTTCTTATAAACAGAACTAGCACAGATATCTATATTTCTAGGAAAGTAAGAGACATCTTTCATTGCATCGGAAGATATCAATTACAGTTTTGTTCTTGGGAGGCACCGAGAATGCCAAAAATTGTACCCTTTGCAGAGTTTATTTAGATTACGACCAAGCTCCTTATTAAGATATGCAGAGGATTTACAGATGCCAATGTCAACCTCCCTGCTACAATTTCATTTCCAAACCTCACTAATGATATCTCTTTGAGGTTTTGTTAATGCAAACAGGGTAAGACCAAGATTTCCTTAGGGAGCTGTGTTATTAGCTCTGCTTAACCCTACAATGTAGAAGTCTCATTTAACACTTGATAACTCCAAAGATACTGTCATAATGCCTGGTCGCTACTGTGTTATGAATTGGTGAACAAACATGACAAAACATTAAAATGGATAGGCACACAAACTGCATGTTTAAAAACACTTGTTATTTTTTTCAAGGAGCAAATTTTATTTGTTAAACAGTTTTGCTTCCCTTGCTCAGTCTTTCCTTGAAGCCAACTGGGCCATTCACTGAATTTCTGTAAATGAATTCTACTGGTTTTTCTACTTCTGTGATCTCAGATAGGAAAAATGGTGGCATTCCTGCTCATAGGATTTCACCTGTCCCTTGCTTTCTGTTTTATATTGAGGAATGGAGGGAGCGCCCAATTTCACCAGTGTGTTTCTGCCACTGGAGACTGCAGTACCTGATTGTGCTTAAGGGAAGGCTCAGTCAGATGAGGACTAGATGGATTTGCAAAGGAGAAATCATATTTGGCCAAGGCCAACCTGATAATCTTCTATGATGAAATTACTGGCTTGTAATTACATAATTACTGGATGATTGGGCAGAGTGCACCCTCAGCAAG
>VWZV01005864.1:234068-247561 GCA_013397155.1 Irena cyanogastra | reverse complement strand
AGAGAGGCTCCAGCTTTCTGCTGACAGTGGATCAGGTCATGTCCTGACCTCCCTGGTGCGAAATCAGTAACAAAACAAACCTGCTGGCATTTCCAGCACTGCAGGAAGCTTTGAGAGCTTGAGTTCCTCAGGCAGCTGCCTCTAGGGGGGAAAGGACCCCGGGGCCCTCGTCTGTGCACATTTTGCCCCTTACCCAGGTGAACAGCCCGTCTGCACCAGTCCAGGGCCCTCTCACTGACTGCATGTGCTGCCTCCAACCCTTTCACTGGAGATCCCCATTCCCAGGCTGTGCCAACACCTCTTCTTACAGCCACTTTCTTCTTTCTCTGCTGCTTCAGGCAGAAGTTCCCCAAGCTGCAGACAATGAAAAGCAAGACAGAGATCCACCCCCTGCTGGCCATTGAGGCCACTTTATTCTCTCTCCCACCCAACCCCACGTCTCTGCATGGTTTGCTGCAGCGAGGGCAGGCTGTTGGCACTTTTGAAACACTGATGCAACACCTGTCCTGGCTCTTAGAACCTCAGACCCTTTTCTGTGAAGCAAGAGCATTTTTGGGAAATGTTTCATTCCTCCCAAGTAAGCACCTGTCTTGGTGCTGCTGGTCAGTACGTGATGGCTTTCAGGCCAGAAGAGATCACACAGCTCCCTTGCCACCCACATAACTGTATTCTGGAAGACTCTGACTTGTGTCAAGGAGGGGTGAAGCCACACACTTAGAAGGGGTTCCAGGAAAATGATGTGGTTGTTGGATGGGTCAGCGTCTAAGAGCAGAGAAACATGTGGCATCTGTGTTAAGGATTTACCTTTGCCTTTGCAGGTGCTGTGTGGGCAGCCTTTGGAATTGGACAAGTATTTGAGCGGAGCTGGGCCACAGTGAGGAGGAGCTCAGGGCTGGTGATTCCTCACAAGTGCAGTGGTAGTTTTCTCTCTTTTGGTAACTTGGGTGCCACGAGTGATGACAGCTACAGCGTCCTGTCAGAGCGGTGAGCAGGAGGCTGTGGAGCTTTTGAGGGCAGGGTTGTTGTGGAAATCCTCTGGTGTAATTCTGGCTGGGGAGTTTACTTGCAGATGATGGAGAGTAACCTGCCAGCTGCAGGAATGGTGCAGTTAGCTGATGCAGCTTCTGCTGAGGGTGGCTTCAGACCCCTCCACCTTCTGAAAGCTCCATTGAGGGACTGGGGACCTCTGCCCTCCCGTGTGTAGTTTTGACTTTGGTTGGAAAGAGACCCCAGGGCAGCACACCTTCCAAAAGTTGCTGGCATTGTTTCTGCATTAGTGGTCTCACTTCCAATGGTGTGTGTCCCAGCAGCACCTCTCTTGGGCAGTGCAGCTGGCCAAGTGCAGGTGTCCCTCCTAACTCTGATACCAGTAAATTTTCCATCCCCAAAATACATGGTTTTACCCTGACTAGGGTTTTTTGTTACAGTTTACAGCTGTGCAAGTTCAGTTAATGCAAAATGACAATCAAAGATTTCTGTCATAGGAGTATTTTTACTGGATGTGTATAACCACACACACCTCTCTCCTCAGGATAAAGAGAATTACTGAGATTTGTTCTTTATTTTACTCTTTAAAGTTTTACACTTCAGTTCCAATTTTATTGACCAAGCAAGGTGGTGTGCAGCAGTAGTGCGAGGACTGGAGCTGCTGTGGGGGGATGCCTCCCCTTTTTTTTTGCAGGGGAGGAGTTTCTCCATTTTGAATGGCATTGTTAAAAATAATGATCTGCTGGTCAGAGCTCTTTCCGTTGTTTTGTGCCTCTTTGGGAGGTTGGGGTGAGATCATGTCTATTGGGACACCAGAATGTCAGAGTGGGGAATGGTTGATGGTGCAGTGGATGAGCAGATGTGAGGAGGATGAGGGGGTCACAGGGGACTTCCACCCCCAAAAGTTGTCTGTGTTGGTTTCAACAACAAATGAGGAGCTAAACTCCAAACAAGCCACTGTCCTTCCCCTCCTGCTGTCAAGGGAGGGACAGTAAATCAGAGATGATGACTTAAAAATAACAATTTGTTAAAAAATAAATTCGCAAAGCAGTGGAATGAGACATACACGATGGAAAGAAATTTGTACAAAATAAAGGGAAATGTTTTAACCAGCAAAAAACAAAGTGTTTAGTATCTCCCTTGTAATAAAGAGCAAATGGCTGCTGCTTCCCTTAGCAGCTCATGTGGCCCAGGAGGACAGAGACAAGACAGTGGTGAGGTTCTCTTGGCTCAACTCTTCCCCTTGGAATTAAAAAATCCTGGGATGTCAGGGGCTTGTGGAGTAATTCTGATGGTGGATGAGGGGTGCTGGCATTGCCTAGCGAGCTTCAGACCTGCAGTATCAGTTTCAGCAGCAATGTTTGTATAGGTCAGATTTGGCACTCACTGCCTCTTCCTGCCACCACCGGGCCCTTTTCACATCAGCTGGGCTCTCTCTCAGCTGCTTTTGGTCTCTTCTGCACTCAGGGGAGGAAGGAATGCCCAGTGGGGGAAGCCAGGCACTGAAAACTGCACACTACAGGAAGATCCTTCTGTCCTTGCTCCTCTTGTTTGGGAGTAATTCTTGAGCATAATGAGTTTTGGAGGTGGAATCAAAATTTCACGGGTGGTTACCTTGCAGAGAATGAATCTGGCTTTGGTCTGGGAGCAATCCTTGGATGTATGGAGTTTTGGAGGGGGAATCCAATTTCGGCTATGGGCTCCTCAATTATAATGATACAATAGGAAGGCTTCTTGTGATGAGTGGAAGCTTCAGACAAGCCCTGCCTTAGCCTCAGATTTTGGTAACAGTTTAAATTTAAGGGATCACTCTGGACTGCAAGTTCTAATGATGGCAAATCAGATCTATTTATAAAAATTAGTTATTTATTAAACAGATGAAACAACAGATGAAAGATCCTAGTCAGAATTACTTACTGCACAGTGGAAAACTAAAGACCTACTAGCAGATTATAGCATAATATGAAACATTTATATTAAGGTAACTTTATTAAAGCTAGCAAAAGAAATAGTGTTGATTAGGAGGCAAATGTAACTTACCACCAAAAAGACAATAATTCCTTCACTTAACCCCTGGGAGTAACTGTGAAGCATGTGTCCATACTCACAAGAGAAACTACATACATTTCCATGGAAATGTATAGAAGATTTCTGCCATGTGAAAGTTTGGTTTGGCTTTTAGAGTTTGTAAAGTGAGGTGTCTGTCAGTGAAAAATCTGACTGACGTTGCCAGATCTCACTTCAACAGTAAGATGTTTTATTGGCATTTGGGAGATGCCAGACCACTGTTAAACCCGTGGTGCCAGAGTAACTCCCTACAAGACAGCTGGTCCTGTTGGAGTTCCATGACTGGTTAACAAGCCACAGATAAGCCCTTGTGGAAGGATGAGATGCCTTGCTGTGGAAGGAAATCACATAGGCCCGCAGTTTCAGATGTAGATGAGAAGCAGCCCAGGGGAGGCCAAGGCCAGCTAGACCCATCTATCCTGGCAGCTTTCATCTGGGAGCAATTCTTGGATGTATTGCGTTTTGGAGGTGGAATCAAAATTTCAGCCATGAGCTCCTGGGCAGTTCTTTTCCATAGGAAATAAAGCACGTAGCCCCAGTGTTTCAGGTGCAGATGAGAGGAAGCCCAGAAGAGATTAATGCCAGGCAGACCAGTCTGTCCTGGCAGCTTTTGTCTGGGAGCAATCCTTGGGTTTGCTTCTCACTTGCTTTGCCTTGTAAACCCAACCCCTTACTTGCCTTGCCCTACCTTGCATACCCATCCCCCTGCCCTTGAGCTGTCTACTGCTTTCATTCCTGGCCTTCTCTTGCAACCCCTCATTTAATTTGCCTTCCCATGCCTACCCCAAACTTGCATTTCTTTATGGACCCATCTTGCCCTTCCTCCACTCCATTGCCTTGCACTGCCTTGCTCTCCCATCTCCCAAGCTTGACAAGAAAAGGGTTCTTCCAGGTTTTACTTTGTCCCTGTTTCACATTGGTTGTTTTTTTGGGGGGAGAAGAGGGAGTGCTGTAAACCTGGAAAGTCCTTTGTCTTTCCTTTCTTCCCCCTCTCCACCACATTGTCAGAAGGAGTGGACTTCTCTTCCATCTTGTCTTTGTCCCCTGGGCTACATGGTCTTCTTCTGGAGAGGGGGCTTCCCTGTCAGATTGTCTTTGTCCAGTCCGTACATCTGGGGGGAGGGCCTTCTCTGACATTTTGTTTTTGTTGTTTCTCAGTTTCAAAGACTGTTTCAGTCTTTGCTTTAGCGCCTTTGTATTTTTGGTTACTGCTGTTTCCTTATTAACTGATGTTTTGTTTTTTAGTAAACTGTTATTTCTCACTTTTATCTTCTTACATTTGTCTCTCCTTCTGTTGAAAGGGGAATGCTTAAAACTAAAGGAGAGGTAGCTTGTTTCCCAGGCTCCACTCCATAAATAGTCTTAAACTAAGACAAATTTGGTGCACAACTGAAGGAGCTTGAGAGAGAAAATGACAAAAAAACTGTAATTGTCTGAAACATTTGTATATTGGGTACAGAACTCCCTGGTCTCTATGCTTCTGGGTCTGGTCATGTGGGTGTGGCTGGATGTTCTTTTTCAGATCAGGGAGAGAGAGAAACCAAGATTGCTTTGTGGATACACTCTGTGATACCAGTTCATGGAAAGTCAACATCAGTGGCAATGAATATAATTTTGGACATGTGTTCATTGTTGTTTGCCTGTCCTGGTCTGGGATGCTGCTTCTGGGGGTTTATCAATGATGCACCCAGCCTACTGGGAGAACAGGAGAGGATGGTTTTCCTCAGCCTTTCACCTCCTTCTCGCCCTTCAGGTCTGACACATCACTTTTTGAGAATGTTGAATTCCCTCAGGATGTTAAAAGGCACCATAATTTGTTGCTTCTTGTGGAGTAAATACAAGTTTCCACACATAAGGGACAAGGTCCAAGAAAGCTTCTTTTCCTGGGACACATTTATCTGTGCCGCTGAAAACTTTTTGGTTTAGACTCTGACTACAAGAGTGACAGAATGTGACAGTCTGTAGGTCTGAGAAGGAAACTGCATGGCACTGGTGTGCTTTGGCAGAAGCAGTGTGCTCCATGGCTCCTGTCTGGCTCGTTGTTCTGCCTGAGGAGTGGATGGACATTTCACCCTCTGGGAGAGTGAAAACACGTGATGTGGAACCCGCAGAGCACCGTGGCTGTGTGCAGTGTGCCTGTACCTGGCTGCCATCCCCTGCCTGCCAAATCCAAGTTATCATTGTAAGGGGGAAGGTCTGCCACAGCTACCTGTGTTGATAAATACGCCTAACTCAGCCCTGTGTGGAAACAATTCCCTTTGGCTTTAGATTCTGGGATCCAGAGAATGTGACTGATGTAGCCAAGAAGGAAAGTGCAGAGTACACGAGGAAATACATGACAGGTGCTCCTTGCCTGAGTCCAGGAGCAGCAGGGATGTGCAGGCCCTGATATGGAAGTTAGGGGCAGAAGTGTTGAGCAGAAGAAACCAAGGAGCTGATTACACCTTTTTCAGCCACAAAACATATTTTGCTGAGTAAGCCTAGCAATGCATAAACTAAAAATGAATGTGACTGACAGTCTCATGCTATAAAAGGCCAGTCCCACATTTTCACAGTGAGGACTCATAGCACTTCCCCTAAGGTGTGTGTGTAGATCTTTCCCATGAGTGGGGATGCCCCTTGAGGTTACGTGTCAAGGCTTTTGCCCACAGCTGCTGACAGAGGTGAGGAACATCAATCTCTACTTTAAAACTGGGTTTTTTCTAGCTTTAATGAAATCGCTTCAATATTGTTTCAAAAATAGAGCATTATGCTAGAAGTTACAGCTACCTGTCCTGTGTACTAAGTAATTCTGACTATGGTCTTTTTGTCTAAGCATTATCAGTATTGTAATAGAATTAAAGAAATTGTTTTATTTATATAAACGTATTGGGTTAGTCGTCCTTAATACTGCAAGACAAAGTTGTATAAAGGTAGGGTTACACCTGTATGATCCTTTAGACATACACCTTTGACCACATCTTGGCCTGGGATTGGATTTAGCCACACCCAGACTTCTCTATGAGCAGTTTAGAAAGCCAGGGCATCGTTTCTGCACCTTGTGACACAAGGTGAGGACTTTTCTAATAAATTTTGTCTGAAGCTCCCATCCTGCCTGCGACAAAGAATGTTATAAAGTTACTCAGTATAGAGCAGTTACTCTCAGATTTAAGGCAAGCTGCCCTGGATGTCCAAGTTAAGCCTTCCATGAAGGTATGTGCTTGCTGCTCCATAGTCACAACTCTGAAAGAATAACATTAGGTTAGTTACAGTTAAAAACTAGCAAGTTTTTACATATTGTACTTGCAGAAATGCATCCAAACAGTGTGTTTGCTGTGTGGCCTACAAGGAACCAGCTTGTGATAAGGGAGGAAAATAGGAGTGTCACCTCTGTCCAGGAATACATACAGTTTTGCCCCAGTTCCTCTAGCTAATATTGCTCCAGGCTCAGGAACTTCATATAGGAGAGATTGAAAGGCTGTGAATTCTGCTTTTGCAGATTGAACTTCAACTTCACATTTGGTTTGTGACGCCAATAGTAGAGTTCCAGTGATATCTCCCCTAAAAAAAGGCACAGAAATCATCAAAGATACCTAAAATACAGGAACTTGATAATAAGACAATAACAGAGGATGTAGAAAGGGAGAATGCAGAGTACAGAATTGTCAGGGGTTGTTATGTAGGGTTGGGGTTAAAATAAACGGTCATTTCTAGATTAATGGGTTGCAGTCCCAGCACAGAATCCATTGGTATAAACAATTCCACTTATTCTAACATTTTGGAAAAGACACCATCTGGAAGAATTTCAGTCCTCGCCATGTTTTATACTGGAGGTACAGTCACAGTATTCCGGCCTGTAATTCTTTCTGTTCCTTGCAATGCCCAAATTACAGCCTTAATTAATTTTTTTCCTTTGGGTTATAATGTATAGCAGAGCCTAGCAATGTCTTGAACCAAAATCCTAGAGATTTTTTCTGACTTTTCAGCCCAGTTGTCTGCCACAATCCCCATAAGAGTTTATCACCTAGAATTGTTGCTTCATTTCAAAAGGATTTCCTTGCCTAAGAGTGTGTAATTTGGCTTGCTCAATCAAAATATTTTTGCAGGCATCAGAGGCTTCTTCTTGTTTCTTTGCCCGTTGCCAAACAACTTTCTTCTTGGTCCATTTCTGCTGCTATAGCATTTGCCTGATAGTGTCTTAGTGTGAGGTGACAGGGGGGTTGAAAGAGAAGAATTTTTTTGCATAGGCATTGACTTCTGTCAATGATTAAACATTTTTGCTGTTAAGTTCCTATTTACTATTTCTGATCATGGGACACTGACTTGCACAAGTTAATTCCACATTTGTTTCCTCGTCACACATGAGGTAAGTCTTCAGTTTGGCCAGATGATTTTCATTCACCGCCCGCACAGCTGGTTCTGAAATTAGAGCCCAAATTTCCCATAAGGAATTTGCCATGGCACCTATGTTATTAGTAGCACTGTGGCTGGTGTAATCAAGGTCTTCAATGAAGCAGATGCCCCTCTCAGAAGTTGTATTTTGATACTTTTAGTTACTGCTGCCCCATCCAGACTAGATCCTGTAATTGTGTGAGCGATCTCCATCTGCTGCAGGAAACTGAAACCTTCTGCCTGGAACATCAGCTTCTGAGGGATGGCACTAATTCATCAAAGTCTGCATTTGCTGTTAGCACCGCTGCACACAACCCTTGAAACAGCATGGAAGTGGCAACATCCTGCCAAGCAGGACCCCTGATACTTTGTCACTGAGCACATCCCCGATATATCTGATCCCTGCTACTTGTGGGGATTCATAGATTTTTTTCACCAATTAATAAGTGGACAGACACGGCCCCGCTATTCCAAGCTCACAAAATTCATATCAGTTTGTCCTCTCCTCTCTTCTGCTAATCGATCTCCAAAAATTCCATATAAGGGCACTCTTCCATCTAGCAGATCCCTCTGCCCCTCCATTTGTATGAGGGGTTGTGCTTCTACCACCTCCCTTTCTGCTAAATCTGGCTAAAGTTCAATCTTGGAGTCTGAGGACTCACTCAAGATATTTCCATCCCATTCCTCAGGATCCTGTGAATGTGATTGGGAAATTGAAATCTTATTTTTCCCGTATCTGTGCCTTTTCTTGTGAGCAATATGTGCCACCACACGTTGCTGTTCTACAGTCATTCTACATTGCATTGGTGCTCATAGCACCACTGTGCTGGAGTCTTGTGTGATTGCCTCTGCATCTTGTAAAGTCCTGACTTCCTTTTTCAACTCTCTGTAAGTTCATGGTCCAAAGCTCCAAGAAGGGCAGCTGCAGCCATCTCCATCTCCTCACTTGTGGGGCTGACTTTCAGTGGGTCTTAGAGAAATTCGGCACCAAGCCCTGACTTTCCCAAGGGAAAACAGTTTGCCTTCCTAGGGAATAGCTCTGTGAAGAATTTCATGTTCTCAGGGAAGGATTGATAGAGGGTTTGTAAGCCATCTCGTGTTCTCAAAATAACAGGCGCTGGTTTTCACTTTAGTTTGTTCTATCCTTGTGTGTGTTCTCAAAACATGCTCTCTCTATCTCATCCAATGGTGGTGGAGAGGTGTTGTGTCATTGAACCAATCGAGGAGCTGTTAGTGAAAGACCCTATAAAAGGGATGAATTGTTACAATAAAGAAGACTTCTGATTCTGTGAAATCTCGGAGTCTTTCTCTTCATCCTCTGGGGAAGGGTGACACTCACTAACTTGCAAGAAGGTTTTGATCCCCTTCCCCAGAGGGCACACGCAGTAAATACTCGTGGGCTGGATCTCTAAGAAGAGACAAAGGAAGTTGCAGCCCATGGCTACAGCTGATCCATACCTTATCCATAGCTTCAGATTGTGGTGTTTATGGGAATGTGGATCTGTTGCTCTTTGGAGTGTATCAAAGCCTGTGACCGGCGCCTGAGGATTCACTACCCAGCACCCATCTCTGCACAGACACAGAAGAAACAAATATCCAGAGTCTGGGTATGGATCAGTTCCTGGCACACTGTGGGAAGGAACCCACTTTGGGGACATTGTGGTGACTCAGATGGGGTGGCCATAAGGCCTTGCCTGGATCATCTTGCTGCCCCTGGCAATGGAGAATCAGAACCAGACAGGACTCCAGCAGGCACCAGCCAGATGATCAGGGACTCCTCCAGATCTTCTTCAGCATCATGGCAGTGAGCAAATCCAAAGTGCAATGCTCCAGGGATATTCAAGCAAGGGTGGATGGGTGGATGGAATTCTTGGATTGGCAAGTGCACTGTTGTTTCATAGTGCTTTTACAAAAGGTGTAGATTTATCAGTGTAACTGATCAGTGGGATTCATCTCCATGTAAGCCACAAGGAAACACTGGATAGTGTGCCTCAAGCAATCAGCGGGATGGGAGCAGTGTAACTACCTAAGGGCCAAACTGTTTCACTGTGGAAGAAAAAAGAATGGTGTTAGAGAAAGAAGAGGAGTGGGCTGGAGATTTGGGGTTGGCCTGAATGTGCTATTTGTTGACAGGAAGGGTCAGTTATGAGAAGTAAATGTTATGTTGGTGGAGGATTTTGACAGTGAGGGAGGGGGACCAGGGGAAAATATCAGGGCATGCCTAGTTGATACTCTGGTTCCAGAAGGCTGGGGAATGGAGCCACACCTTCAGAAGGAACTTGCTGCAAGGGCCTGCTGAGGAAAGTTCCAGTACACATTGTTGGGGCAGCAGGAAAATGAGCTTGGTAGCCCCTCCTACCACCCATGGCATGTATAGTTGGTGACACTAAAACAACTAATCTGTTTCTGTGTATTCCATCAATGCCCCCTTCCCTTGCTGGGATGAGATATATTTTGTAACCCAAATGCACAAAACCTTAAACCTTTTCTGAGAATACCATGCAGCTTCACATTCCACCTGAGACAGGCTGGAAGGCTCAGATCTGCTTGTTAATGTGTAAACCATTGGAGGACATGGGAGAAAATATTCTGGATGCCATTTCAAATGCAGTGATCCGCATGGGCCACAGGAAAATGAGGTAAAGCAAAGAATATGTCTCCAGTTTAGAGAAAAAAAGCTCAGAACCAAAAGTTAAACCATTAAGAATGAATAAATATCCTATAAAGACAGAAGCACAAAAAGGTCTGGAACCATTGACATACATGTTCTTACAATTTGGCATACTCAGACAATGTCAATGTGACTTATAGATGCCAGGTTTCAAAGAAGCCTTGGTTCTTGAGAGTGCTGATTAGTACAAGTTTAACAGAAATCAATCAAATATGCACAGATATACACCCAAGTGTACCAAATCCTTATGGCTTGTCAACTTTAGTGCTGGAGACAAATTCTTATTTTACAGTTTTGGCCTTAAAGGATGCTTTCTCTCATATCCCAATAGACGAGCAAAGCCAAACAATCTTTGCCTATGAATGAGAGAATCCTGTGGCTGGAAGAAAGATGCAGCTGGACAGTAGTCCCTCAAGGATTCAAAAATAAGCCCACTTTATTTGGTGGTTTTGGAAAAAGAAGTAGAGCAATGGAAAAAAGGTAACCGTGTTCTTTTACAGTGTGTAGATGACATCCTAATTGGGACTGACAAGGAACAAACCTGCTTGAAAGTGACTATAAGCCTGCAGAACTTTTTGAGACTTGCTGGAATTTCCAGGAAAAAAGATAAGACCAGTACCTTAGCTTTAAGGTATCAAAAGGACAATGAGCTCTGGGAGAAGAAAAAAGTAATGATATTCCAAATTGCAGCTCCTAAGACTAAAAGACAACTAACAGGAGTTTTGTTAGTGGCAGGATTTTTCCCCATACAGGTGTAAAATTTTGGACTAATAGCTAACCCCTTTTATTTGGCAATCAAAGGCCCTGGAGAATTGCTGGAATGGCCCCGACAATGTTGAACCAGTTTTAACATCATAAAGGATGCTCATGGAAGCACTGGCTTTAGGCCTTCCAGATGTGACTAAACCTTTCCATGATGGGTGCACAAAAGGCAACAAGCAGCCTCTGTGGGGATGACACAGCTTCTTGACAGCTGGCAAAGGCCAGTGGCATCCTTCTCCAAGCCACTGGATGGTCATCATGCTTATGGGCCATAGCAGCCACCACCCTAATGGTGCAGGAGGCCCAGAAACTCACTTTTGGATGATCACTCACTGTGCTAGTCCCATATGCCACTGCTGGCTGTTCGGAATCCAAAGGGATTCTCACTGGATCTCTCTGAGCTGGCTGGCAAAATACCAAGCTGTGCTAATGGACCAGGGAGAGAAGTAGTCATCTGTGTGACATCAACTTCAAATGAAGCCATTTTGCTCCCTACTGAAAAGCAAGGACCTTTTCAATATGACTGGCTGCTCACCATGGAGCAGTCAAGATGCCAAGATTTAAGGGATGAACCTTTACAGGAACCAGGCTAAAGCTGTATGTGGATAGCAGCAGATTTGTGAATACAGCTAAGTTACCCCTGGTGGGATGGAAGAGATCACTGGTATCCCTGAGGGTCTGTGTCAAGGACCCCCAGGATGGCATTGACCCATAGACCATCACCCTGTGCCCACAAATCTCATGCTCTCACCCGCCTCGCTCGCTTCTTGGGCATCCCGCCCTGTGAAGCAGCCACGTTTCACTACCTGCATCACACCTGGCTGCAAAGGTAGAAAGGTAGGAGCCCCCACAGCTTGGGCACCCCCTCCCCAGAAACTTCCACATTCCCCCCTGACAGCCCCATTTTCCACAGGGCTGTATTGCAGCGAGTGCTACAAAACCCTGAACAACACCTGCTCCGTCTGCATGGCCCCCCTGAGCTACCCGGACTCTGGGGATGAGGAGATGTGAGCAGAGGGGTGCTGAGAGCCCACCCGAGCCTGGGGGGGCTGCAGTGGGTGTGGGGGGGCTGTGTGGGGCTCACCCCTGCCCTCTCTGCCCCCGCAGGGACTCCAGTGACGAGGAGACACCAGGGCTGTGGCTGGGTGCTGTGCGGGCGCTGCGGGGCCAGGAGCGAGGGCAGCAGCTGCTGCAGCGCCTCAAGGACTTGGTAAAGGGCCAGACTCCCCGCCAGAATGGCTGCCCAGCTGTGAGCCCAGCTGAAGGAGGAGGAAAAGAGTGAGGAGAGCGATGTGGGCAGCAGTGGGGTGGCCAACAAGAACAGATTGCTCTGCAGGTGAGGGCTGGCTGTGGGGGTGGCAGTGTCCCCTGTCCTCCCCAGCACTGGGGATGCTGGATGCCAACGCTGCGCTCCTCTCTCCCAGCAAGACTTCAACTACCAGCAGCAGGCCAAGTACAGTGAAAGTGAGGGCAAGGGCCCAGTGACAGCAGGATAGTGCCATGTGGCAGCAAAAACATGGGTCCAGGTGCTGGGATGTGGCTGGAGCCCCACCAGTGCAGCAGAAGCTGCACCCCCACTGGGTAGGGAAGGGCTGGTGAATAAATCACCTGGTCCTCAAGGCACCTGAGTCCTGGTACTCTGAGTTGGCATCCACCATTCCATATGGTCCTGACCTTGTGATACCCCAGCTCCATGCTGCCCCTGGCTCCGTGCCGTGATCCCAGCCTCTCAATGCCCCCCAGCCCCCATCTCCAGCACCTTGGTGCCACCATCTCCATGCCCACTGTTCCTCCAGCCCCTACACATTCCTGTCCCCAGCCCTTATGGTGTCCCCATGCCCATCCCTGTGGTGCCCCAGACTCTCACTGTCCCTGTCCCCAGCCCCACAGTGCCCCCAGTCCCGAGCTGCTCCACGGTGGGGATGCAGAATGGACAGACAGCTGGACGCAGGTGAAGTCCCTGCTTCTCCGTTTATTACCAAGCAGCCTTCGTTTAAAAAAAAAAAACAACAAAACAAACAAACAAAAAAAAAACCAAAAAAAAAAAAAACAAAAAAACAAACAAAAAAAAAAAAAACCAAAAAAAACAAACACAGACATACAGACAGGCGGAGGCGGCCCGGCGGGGCGGGGGCCGCCCGCCCATGCTTTGTTTGGTTCCTGACACCAGAGAGGTTCAAGTAGCCGAAAAGGTTCAAGTTCACCATAAGGCACTTTAAAGCCATGACGGGAGCAGAGCCCCCCCGGCCCCATCACCCCTCCCGGCACCCCATGGCAGATGTGGAGGCTGGGCAGCGCTGGTGGTTGGCAGCGGAGGGGCCGTGGGGGGGAATATATTACATCATCTTTTTAAATATAGATAAAACTCTTATTGTAGACAAATAGTGCCGGTCCCCTACACCCCCGGGGAGACTGCGCCCGGCGGGGGGCATGTGCAAAGGACAGAGGGGTGACCGTGGGGGCCCGGCCACCCCAGGGAAGGGGGGGTCCCACAGGGCCGGGGGATTTCGGAAGGGGGAAGGGTCCGGGGGGGGCCGGGGCTGCCCCGCACCCGGGTGGGCTCACCCGAATAGTGCAACCAAGAGAAAGCAGCCGGGAGGGCAGGGGCGAGGGGGGCTCGCCGGGGGGGGGCGGC
>VWZV01005864.1:212315-233975 GCA_013397155.1 Irena cyanogastra | reverse complement strand
GGCTCTCCCCACTTTGGGGGGGGGGGGCCTTGGTCCATGAGTGCCCCTGCCCGATCCTGGCATCTATGAGGGGTTTGGTGGGGGGACATCCAAGTCCCAATCCCCCCATCACCCACCTGGGCATGACCACGTGGGCCCGGGCACAGTGGGGAGTGGTAGGGGCCCCCCACCCCCTTGTGCAAATCGGCTGAGGGGAGTTTCCCCCTTTGCATAACTAGGAATGAACCGTGACGGGAAAAACAGGAACAGAAACCCCAGTGGGCACGGCACAGCTCGGCATGGAACGGCACGACACCTGCCGTTGCATTGGCCCTACGCCGTCTCCACCGGCACGGTGCCATCTGGCTGTGGCCCTTCCTCACCCTCTGGCTCCTCTTCCTCCTCCTCGGGCTGCCCTGGAGCCCAGTAGCGGGCAATGGAGAGGCGCAGCCCCTCCAGCCGCCCGTTGGAGAGGTCGAGGCCAGGGGGCCCGGCGGGCGGCGGAGGCGGCTCATCGCGGCGGCGGCGGCGGGTCCGCACCTCCAGGCAGTTCTGGCCCTTGAGGTGCCGCTGGAGGTGGTCGTCCTTGGCGAAGGCCTTGTGGCAGAGGTAGCACTCATAGGGCCGGGCGCCTGTGTGCAGGTGCATGTGGTTCTTCAGGTCATAGCTGTGCAGGAAGCGGGCGCTGCAGTGCTGGCAGGAGTAGGGCCGCTCACCCGTGTGCTTCCGCATGTGGATCTTCAGTTTGTCATTCCTGGAGTTGGGACACACAGGGAGATATTGGCATTGAGTAGCCAACACATCATCCAACCACAGTGGGGAGGGCAGTGGTGCTGAAAGCCCGACAGCAGGGATGCTCTGCGGGGCACAGGGGTCTGGGTGCTTGACGGGGCAGGGACCATTGTACAGCTGCATGGCTGAGATGCAGCTGGCTGCTGGCAGGGGAATGCTGCTGGCTACCCTGGGCTGGTCTGGCAGTGCTTACAAAGTGTGGAAGACTCCCCTGGACCTGCACTGCAACCGTGACAGGGTTGACAGATGAGGTGTCATGGGTACCATTAGGTATCAGGCCTTGGTTGATCTGGCAGCACTCACAGAGTGCAGAACACCCCGTTAACCTGACTTCGCCAGCAGGTATGGCAGAGGGGCACCACGAGGGATGCTACTGGGTCAGGGGATGCTTAGGTCAGTCCAGCAGCACTCGTGAGGTGCAGAAGGCCCCATAACCCCACTGCACCACAACAGAACTTGCAAGGGGTGCCATGGAGATGCCACTGAGTACCCTGTGTTGGTCCAGAGCACTCACGGACCAGTGCAGAAGACCCTCTGAACCTGCACCACACTGGCAGGACTGGCAGAGGGGTGCTGTGCAGCACGCCATCAGGTACCCCAGTTTGGTCTGGCAACGCTCAGGGCATGCAGAAAACCCCATGAGCCATGCCAGGCCTGTGGTCAGGCCCCGGCAGGCCTGACAGGGGAAGTGCCATAGGGGATGTCATTTGGTACGTGTCAGGTGGGGAGAGTCTGTCCAGCAGCACTCACCGTGTGAATCGGACTCCGCAGACCTGGCAGGCGANGCGCGTTCGCAGTCGCCGTCATCGGGGCCGGGTGCCTCCAGCCCGCTGCCCTGCAGGATCTCCACACAGGCAGCGATGACACAGGGGATCTCCAGCAGCCGGGCAGCACGCAGCACCTCGCCCATGTTGGCGCTGCTTATGGTCAGCGTGGCCGTGTAAGCAAACTCCAGCAGTGCGCCCAGTGCCTCTGGCCCCACAAAGTCCAGCTCACAGACCTCCTGCCCCGGCCCTGGCCCTGCAAAGAGCTTCTTGAAATAGCGGCTGGAGGCAGCCAGGACAGCACGGTGGGTGCGGTACTCCAGCCCCTGCGTCTTGATGGTGACANCCTGGACCTGCACTGCAACCGTGACAGGGTTGACAGATGAGGTGTCATGGGTACCATTAGGTATCAGGCCTTGGTTGATCTGGCAGCACTCACAGAGTGCAGAACACCCCGTTAACCTGACTTCGCCAGCAGGTATGGCAGAGGGGCACCACGAGGGATGCTACTGGGTCAGGGGATGCTTAGGTCAGTCCAGCAGCACTCGTGAGGTGCAGAAGGCCCCATAACCCCACTGCACCACAACAGAACTTGCAAGGGGTGCCATGGAGATGCCACTGAGTACCCTGTGTTGGTCCAGAGCACTCACGGACCAGTGCAGAAGACCCTCTGAACCTGCACCACACTGGCAGGACTGGCAGAGGGGTGCTGTGCAGCACGCCATCAGGTACCCCAGTTTGGTCTGGCAACGCTCAGGGCATGCAGAAAACCCCATGAGCCATGCCAGGCCTGTGGTCAGGCCCCGGCAGGCCTGACAGGGGAAGTGCCATAGGGGATGTCATTTGGTACGTGTCAGGTGGGGAGAGTCTGTCCAGCAGCACTCACCGTGTGAATCGGACTCCGCAGACCTGGCAGGCGAAGGGCTTCTCGCCCGTGTGCGTGCGCATGTGGCGGGGCAGCTTGCCGGCGCCATGGATGACCTTGTGGCAGACAGGGCACTCCTGGGGCATCTGCGAGCGGCGCTTGCGCACCAGCTTGTCAGGGCTGTCCAGCCCGGGCGCCAGCGACTCGTGGTGCAGCGAGCTCAGATACGCCATCAGGTCAGGGTCGATGGCGTCTTCGTCAGAAGCTGCATCCTCAGGGGACAGCGGGGGCTGGTAGGGGAAGGGGTAGGGGTGTGGGGGCAGCTCCTCCTCCTCGGGCAGCTCAAAGCTGTCATAGGGCAGGGGCAGCCCCTCAGGCAGAGGGGGCGAGGGCAGCTGGGAGGGTGGTGGGGGGCTGCCAGAGCTCTCAGCCTCAGTGGGTGGCTCCTCGGCGTGNGCGCGTTCGCAGTCGCCGTCATCGGGGCCGGGTGCCTCCAGCCCGCTGCCCTGCAGGATCTCCACACAGGCAGCGATGACACAGGGGATCTCCAGCAGCCGGGCAGCACGCAGCACCTCGCCCATGTTGGCGCTGCTTATGGTCAGCGTGGCCGTGTAAGCAAACTCCAGCAGTGCGCCCAGTGCCTCTGGCCCCACAAAGTCCAGCTCACAGACCTCCTGCCCCGGCCCTGGCCCTGCAAAGAGCTTCTTGAAATAGCGGCTGGAGGCAGCCAGGACAGCACGGTGGGTGCGGTACTCCAGCCCCTGCGTCTTGATGGTGACATCGCAGAGCAGCCCCAGCTGCCGCTGCTCGTTCAGGCAGCTCAGCAGCTCGCTGCTGTGCTCAGGGAAGGGGATGCCGATGAGGTCGTCCTCTGGGCTGGCCATCGTCCTCACCTGCAGGAAGGATAGGATGCTGAGTGACTAATAGAGGAACAACCTGGGAAAGAGCACTTGGAAGAAACACTGCAGCTGGAGCATCGCTTTCATGAAGCCAGGGCACAAGGAACCCTCCATGTACATGCTTGGTGGCACTGGGGTTTCGGTGGGACACTACACCGGGGCAGGCTTGGGGCCCGCAGTCTGCCCCCAGTTCCCTCCACGCTGTGTAAAGGTTGGTGGGCACAGGCCCCCCACCACAGGCCTCCACGCTTCCTCCACTACCAACAGCACCCAGCCGCCTGCGCCACCACAGCAAAGGGAGAAATCTCAGCGTGGTGCCTTTGAACAGCGCCGAGGTGCAGCACTTCCTGTGCCAGCCCACCCACAATCCCCCCAGCCCACCACCACGGCCACGCGCAGCCGCCGGCTCCCAGCAGCCCCATCCTGAGAACATGGGCCTCACTGGCGGCAGGCACGGGTGGGCGGGTGAGCGCTGGGAAGAGCACCCTGAGGGCCGGGGGCCGCCCCATGGAGCCCAGCTGGGCTGGGAACAGGGGCCACACTTCCTGCCACGGCAGATTAGGATCAGCACCTGTGCCACCGGTTCCTGCCCCCGCTCCTGGTCGGGACTGGGCCCCCTCCCTCCCCCTGTGCCCCAGCCCGGGGCCACTCCTCGCCCAGCCAAGCCCAGCCTGCGCCAGTCAGGCCTTTCCCACGCTGCAGCTGGCAGAGCTTGGCCTCAGCCCTAAACCCAGCACTGCTCACGCTCCCACTGTGGTCCCCATGGCGCACCATCAGAGACCCACGTGTTCCCGTGGAGCCAGCACAGGTGGCAAGGGGGAGCCCATGACCCTCACAACCTGCAGGCAGGGTGCAGGCCTGTCACACCATGCTCAGCTATGGCCCTTGCAGCCAGTCAGGCTGCTGGGTGACGCTGACACTGATGGGTGACAGTGGGACAGGAACATAGCAGCTGCAGCCTGGGGGAGGCAGAGGTGGGTACCACCTCGATGCTGCCAGAGCTGTGCGATGCCGAGCCAAGCTACAGCGGACAGTGGCGTGTGGCACTGGCCATCGCCGAGCCATGCCAGGCAATGCTGAGCCACACCAGGCCCATCCACCCCGAACCCACCGTGCTGTGCCAAGCCACACTGCGCCGTTGGCAGGCGGGCGTGGGGGACGTGCCCCCTCTTGCCCATGGAGGGGCGGCGCGGGCGACGGCCCCCGGCACAGGGGCCCATCCCCAAGCCGGCCGCTCCCTGCGCTTGGGCGGCTGCCAGCTGGGGCTGCCTCGGCAGGCAGCTGGGAACGGCCCCGGAGCAACCGGCTGTGGAGCCGCCCCAGCCGCTGCCGAGCAGGCCCGACCGGCATGGCAGGCGGCAGCCGCCCCTGAAACCGGGAGCCAGGCAGTGCCGGCCGCCTGGGACACTGGCGCCAGCAGCCGTGGCCAAGCCCCCCTCCTTGGCAGGAGCCCATCCCACCACCAGTTGAGGTCCCCTCTGCCTGCCGAGGTGGGGGTGATCGGATTAGGGGTGATTAAACCATCAGGGCCCTGAGAGCCAACAGGCAGTGACAGCCCCCAGTGGGATTAGGCAGGATTAGCTGCAGGGGCAGGATTAAGCAGGGGGGCAAGTACCCCATGCCACAGGCTTGGGCAGCTGGAGAGGGATGACAGGGACGGGGCACCTGCTAAAGGTGGCCCAGAGCCCCATGGACCCCCAGGACTGTCACAGGCAACAGTCACAGGACAGGGTGGCACCTGTGTCCTCCAATACTGCCTCCCCCAGTGATGGCACCAGGACAGCCTCCCTTCCACCCCGGTCTCCACAGCACCTCCAGCCCCACAAGACACCTGGGCACAGGGCACTCACGAGACTGAGAGCACCCACTGGCATGTGCCCAAGGGGGTGTCTGGGCGCAGGGCAGCAGCTGAGACCCCTTCACATCCCAGCAGGTGCTCTGGGGCACTGGCACGGGCACTGGCCTCACCATGTCACAGTGCAGATGGACACAGCCTCAGTGCTGCCAATGCCACAGAAATCACCAGCAGAGGTCTGATAAGGGAGTTGGGACCCCTGCGAGCAGCCGCAGGACTCGACGCCAGCAGACATAGCTGCAGGGCTGGGGCAGGGTGGGGGTGAGGCGGCGGTGACAGGAGGGGGATTTTCCATCGCACCAAACCACCCGTTACGGCTCCTTTGCTGACACCCCCACCCCCCCGCACATCCTCCTCACTGGAGCGAAGTCACATGCTGAGCGGGTGCTGCCGTCGAGGAGATCACCGCAGTGATAAGGAAATGGCAGAGGATGAGGTGTGAGGGGACTGGAGCCACCCCCGGGCCCCCAGCATTCCCTGGCTGGTGCTGGAGATGACGGCAGGGAGGGAGCAGGTGGTGATGCCCGTGTCCTTGCCATGCCAGAGCCTTCTCAGTTACACCGATGCTGTGGCTGGGCACATTTTGGCTGCAGCAGCCAAACGGGACTGAGGAAAGGGGGAGTTGCTCCCCGCGCTGAGCTGGCTGCCATGCAGGGCGGGTGGCAGCAGGAACAATGTCTGCCCAGGTCACCCTGACATCCGCCTGCCAGCCCATGCTGTGTGGAACAGCCACGGCCGGGCTCCACCCACCTGCCAGCTCCCTCCATCCTGGGGGTCCAGCCACCCGGGCAGAGACGGGGACAGTGGGGTGGGGCCCCTGCAGCACCCATCCTGCACGGGGACAGGCTGTGTCCCGTGCCACCAAGCAGGGACGGCACCCTGGATGAGGGCACAATGCCAGCACTGGGCCGTGGCTTGGGGACGGTGGCAGTTGTGGGGTGGAAAGTGGTGTCGAGGGGGGATCTCCCGACCTGTTCCCCCACGGGGAAGGAGGCCAGAGGTCCTGGGGAGTGCAGTCCCCACCCAGGGCTGCTGCCAAGTGCCCCTGCTTTCGGTCACAAGTCACAAATGCTGTCCAGGGACTTCACAGCCCCACTGGGGAGAATGAGTCACCCAGGAAGGAGAGCGCAGTGCAGTGTCACCCCAGCCCCTCACCCCATGAGGCCCCTCACCCTTTGGGAACAAGGACATGGACCCAGGAGTCCGGGCTGTGCGAGCCCCTCACCCTGCTACTGCCTGAAGCCAATTGGGAAGAGCAGTGGCCCTGGTGCCAATGGCCACAGCGTGGAGGGCGGTGAGGCTGCAGGGCAGGGGCTGTGCAGCCCCTCTGTCTGCCCAGCAGGGAAGGTGGTGGCCAGGGTCTGGCTCAGCTGGCGACCCTGCAGCAAGCACATGCCAGGGGTCCCATTGCTGGAGGAAGTGGGGAAAGCAGCACTGCTCTTTGGAAGAAGAAAAGAACGAGTAGAGACAAAAGAAAATGGTTTGGAGATGAAAGAGGAGAAACAGTCCTCCACCCCACAGCACTGAGAGTGAGCCCCATGGCACTGCTCAGGCCCCCCAACACTGGCCAGCCCACCCAGAGAGCTCCCAGGCACAGCCATGGGACATCAGCCACGGGCACTGAGAAGGGGCTTGGAGCGTTGTGGCCCAGGGCTGTCTCAGCGCCCAGCCGGCACTGCCCTGGGGCCCAGTGCCAGCCCGGCACGATAGCTGCCACGGAGCCTGGGCACAGGGCACCCCTATACAGTGGAGCAGGACTAGTGATGTTGCCAGAGCCACTCCTGGCATCTGTGGCAAAGTCCCCATGCCACCCACCCAGCCTGCTGGCACCTCCTCCTGCTGCCAAAACCTACCCCACTGCCACATCCCGCTGCCTGGCATTGCCACTGTAGGGTGTGGGCCCTGCTCTGCCAAACCAAAGTGACCCAGATCTTGCCACTCGTCCCATCCCATCCCATCCCACCAGCAGCAAGGCTGGTGCAGGGCCCAGGCAGCACCAACATCCCAGAGCCTGCTGGTGCCGAAGCAGCTGGCCCAGATCTCCAAGTGTCCAGTGGTACCACACCGTGTCCCCACCACCCTGGCAACTTCCTCCACCATAGCAGCCAGTGATGGCAGGGTGGGTGTGTAGCTCACCTGCCCCGTGTCCCGGCGTGGCTCAGCGCTGCGTCCCGGCCAGGCTGGCGGCTGGCGAGTGGCAGGGAGGGGAAGGCAGGGTGCTGTGTGAACTTGGCCCCGCTCCCCGCTGCACTTGAGCTCAGGATCCCACCTCAAAAGGAGTCGACGCCCACACCCCGGGTCACGCACCTCCCAGCCCCGCTTCCCAGAACACACACGGCATTAACTCTTTGCAGCCGGTACTGCGCCGTGGGGCGCCAACCCGGAACCAGGCAGGGGGGATCCCCTGGCCCACTCCCACGGGAGAAAACTCCCAGCGCTGCCAGGACAGGCACCCCGTACCATAAGCATGACTTCCCCGCCACTAACACTGTCTCCGAGCCGTCTGCCCCTGCCCCCCGTGCTGAGGCATCACCCAGTCCCTCGCCTTCTCCTCTGCCCCAAGGCAGGGCGCTGGGTGCTCGCCACTGGCCATGGCCAGCCTGGCCGAGATGGGAGGGTGCCTGCGCTTGGCGGGAGCAGGGCAGGGCTCGGTGCAGCATGCTGCAGCCTGCCCGACCAGCCCTGGAGCCACCCCCCGGTCCTATGGATTCCTGTCCTGCTCTACCCTTGGAGCAGGTTCCCGAGATCCCATGGGGAATGTGGGAAGCAGTGACAGCCCAGCTGGACTATGCTGCCCGATCCCCTCTGCTCCCTGGTCAGGGGCACTCGTGGGCTCTCCAGCCAGGCTGCAGATTCACGCAATCCCCCCATAATTACACCCTTTGTGTCCCCAGCTAAACAGCAATTAGCAGCCTGGAGAGCGCGCCCCACACCCCACCACCAGCACCAGCACCCGCCCAGGCAACCCACGCCAGACCGGTCAGGGGCACCTCCACTGCAGCAGCCTGGCATGGCCCCGGACAGGCTCCAGGCACTGCTGCAGCAGGAGGCCAGGCAGAAAGGGGAACAGCCCCACATCAGCCTGCGGCCCAGCCCCAGCAACGCTGACGGAAAGAGCTGGGTTGTGCAAGAGCCCATGGGCAGGCAGTGCAGGCAGCAGACGGGCATCGCCAGCGTGCCCTCCACAGTGGTGTCCCACCTCTCCCATCTCTGTGGGCCATATGCTGGGCAGGAGCCAGCTGTGGTGCCACGAGTGCCCAGCGCCCGGAGCGCAGGCAGCACACGGCCAGAGGCAGTGGGGTTGTGGGCAGCATTGCATTGCCCACCGCACTGCCACGCCGCTCCAGGCTGACCAGCTGCCCCAGCGGGGGGCACAAAAGAGAGCACAGCCCTGGACAACACGTGTGAGAGGGAGGGAGGGAGGGAGGACAGGAGGGAAGGAGGAGGGATGTGGCACCTGCTGCCAACCCTTCCCCTGCCCTTTGTTCCCCATAAAGGAGGGGAATGGCGCCAGTCCCCCCTGGCCCAGGTGTGCCAGGTGCTAAGGGCGGGAGATAAGGTGGGCGAGGCGGGCAGGGAGGGGCACAGCACAGCATGGGCACGCAGCCCTGAGTCAGGGTTCCTACTGGTGGCTAGGATGGGGTGAGTCACCGTGGCCCCCCCACCCTGGGGGTGTTGCAACCACCCAGGCACTGGCCACAAACTGCTGCTCGCCCTGGCTGGGGGGCATTGGGCTGCCTAGCTGGGGGGCCAGGTGGGGAGGTGCTGGCCTTTGGGGAAGATGGGCTAACCTCCATCAGTCTGTCCATCCATCCATCCATCCATCCATTCATCCATCCATCCATCCATCCATCCATCCTCCTCCAAGATCCACCCTTGCCTTAGCCAGTGGCACCCTGACCAGTGTCACCAGTGATGGGACATGGCCTCATCCCAGCTCCTCTTCTAATAGCTGGATGGGCAACCCCATCTCCTGCATCACGTCCTGACACAGAGCAGCACTCTGACCTGCCAGGCATGGCATGCCATGGCCACATGCTTGCCCGGGACAGATGTGGCCAAGGGCATGCGTGGCCTCTGTGTGTCACCTCTGGCTTTCCCAATGTGCCAAGGAGATGGCTGAGGCATAGGCAGAAACATGCAAGGGGGAAGGAAGGAAGGAAGGAAGGAAGGAAGGAAGGAAGGAAGGAAGGAAGGAAGGAAGGAAGGAAGGCAGGCAAGGCTTTACCAGCCATCAGCCACCAGCCTGGGACAGGCAGGCTCACCTACAATTGGGCCTGCTCGCTGGCCCCAGGGTGAGCTGGCTCTGGAGTTGCTGGCCCTGCAGCATAGTCACGAGAACCCCTTGGAGGGCAGCCAGACCCCCTGGGTCCCACTGTGCTGCACGGCCCCAAGGGGCCCCCCCAGCTGGTGGCACCTCCTAGTCAATATGCAGGGTTCATGTCCTCACAGCACCTCAGGGACCGAGCATCACCAGTGGCACAGGCTGGGTCCCAGTGCTCCATCCTGGCACCAGGGTGGTGCTGGTCCTGGTGGGGTCACCTGGCAAGGACAGTGCCAGCCCACAGCCCCCCCTCCACACCCTCCAAAATAGCCCGGCTTCCGCCCCCACGGCAGCTGCCTGCTGCCAGCTCCCCGCTGCCCACGGCTGATCCCAGGGAGGGAAGGGGGGCAGGCGATTCTAATCCCCCCCCGGCCCCCCCAAGCCCACACAGCACTGACAGCGAGGCCGTGCCCGCCGCAGTCACTGCAAGCCACATAGCGCCACTGGTGAGACCCCAGCCAGCCCTGCACCACGGGGGGCAATGGCCCCATGGCTCCACAGGCATGGGCAGCCTCTGTGGAGCCCCTCTGTGGGACGTGGGGCTGTCCCCAAGGCCCACCGAGACATCCACACCACACCAGCTGCCTTGTGCCACCCGAGCAGGACACTAGGGTCTCTTCCCTTCTCTTCCTTGGCTCTGCGAGTGGGGCTGACAATCCTCCTGTCCACCCTTGCTATGGCTCCAAGCCCTGTGCCCTGACGGTTGCCCATGGGAGGGGAATCAAAGCAAAATTGCTGGGATGTCACTGTACCCAACAAATGTCAGCCAACACAGGCACACTCTCCACCCTGCTGGTGTTCAGTGTGGGCAGTGCCTGGCACCCACCTTGCCCGAGACCCAGTGCCTGGCAGCAGCACCTCCCTACCCACTACGGACTCCAGCTGCTGCCCATGGGGCCTGGGGACATGACAGAGACAGCTGGGCAGAGTGGAGCACGCAGTGCAACCAAGGCTGCCGGGAGAGGCCAGAGCTTGCCTGACCTACTTCTCCTTCCGCATCACCTGCTTTCATTTTCCCTCACCCTGGCTGGTCCCCCTGCCTGCCCATGGCTCCATCAAGCCATGCCACTAGTTCTGGGGTTACAAGTCACCCGGGCACCGTGGCTCCCACTGCACCATCCTCCATGCCAACTGATCTCCCCAGCCCTGGGCAGAGCATGGCCGGGTGCACGGAAGGTCACTGGCCACAGCCCCAGCACCGCCACCCCCCCGCTTGCATGGCTACCCAAGCACCATCTTCCTGGCACCAAGCGAGTTTGACGGGTCTCAGCCCAGCCCCTCGCCAGGTCCTCTGACCGCCCTGGGGCTTGCTGGGGTGTGGACATGCAGCTCTCGGGGCATGTCAGAGACGCCAGTGCTGCCACGGGGAGCCAGGCGGGCGCCAATCCTCCAGACGGGGCGGCCGCTCCCACCGGCACCCTGCCGGCTCCCGCCGTGGAGTTACCATGGGAAGGCAGTGCCGGTGGCGCAGGGGGAGCGCAGGCTCCCGGGGGCTCCCGCCAGCAGCCCACACGCTGCCAGGAGAGATTTCTCTCCGGTTTCATCATCCGCTGCCTGCCCTGAAGGAGAAGTTCCTGCTTCACGCATGGGGCAGCAGCTGCCCCTCGAGGGCTGGGGTGCAGCGGGGGCTCCGCCGGTGCCGCAGCCCCGCCGTGCCCGCTCCCGCCCCCGTGTGCTCAGGCCTGTCGCGCTCGTGCCACGTGTGCACTGAGGGTGCACGGCAGCAGCTGGCAGAGCCGGGCTGCCACAGCCTCGGGCTCAGCACCACAGCGCTGGGGGCAGCCTGCGCCCGGCCAGCGGGTCTTGAGGGGTCCCCAGGACCCAACGCTGACACGCCCCCCACACACACCTGTCACCTCCCTGTGCTCGCCTCTGCACCCGTGCCCGGCATAGGCACTCCCAGTCCTGCTGCCCCACACTCTCTGCTGCGCCAGTTTCCCCTTCACGCACCCACTTCAAGTTCCTGAGCTCAGTCCCTCTCTCCCCACCCAGCACCAGCATCACCACTGAAGCCTTGAGTCGCTGCAGCTGCCGCGAACCTCCGGCAGTGCCGGGGATCCCAGTCGGTTCCGGCTCCTACGAGCTGTGGTGGGGGAAACCGAGGTACGGTGCCACTCACCCCGCGACAAAACTGGCACTGTGTCCCCTCGCCAAGTGAACGCAGCCAGGGATAGAGGGCAGCTGTGGCCCAAGACGTGGATCTGCTCCGGCGGGAGGGTAAATACCGCACCCCGCCCCGGGCAAACAGCGGCCGGGGGCAGCCAGCCAGGGGGACGAGGACAGGTACGGCAGGGCTGGGCGCACGGGGCAGAGTCCACCGGTGCTTGGCAGGTGCTACCGCGACACCGATCCCGGGGGACCACTGCACAGCCGAGCAGAGGCACCCACTGCCGCTGCCAGTGTGCCACGTCCGGGGCTCACCAGCGTGGCACAGCGTGCTGGGACACTGGGATACCCTCCAACTCTACCAGTATCGGTGCCAAAGGGGCTCCCTGAGTTGCCTTCCTCCTGCAGCGGTGCCGTCCTTACCCGGTGCACCAGGCACGCCGCCAAGCTGCACACCAGGTTAGGAAGGGGGGGGTGGCAGCGCCCAGTCATCCGTGGGAGACCTGCGGGGGACCCTGGCTGGATGGAGCAGCACCGCAACAAGACCACAGCGGAGCCTTGGCAGCCGCCCCGGCACGCAGCGAGGACCTGCCGATGTCACAGATTTCCCGCAGCCCCGTGCGCAGGGACCGGGAACAGCCCACGAGTGACACCCCCCGCCCCACGGGCGACGCGTCCACCGGCTCCGGCGGCGGGCGGGGACAGAGGGGCCACGCAGTGATCCGCGCTCCAACCGTGCCCACCCGCTGCCCGCGGCATCCCAAATCAACGCGACTCACCGCAACCGGGCGGCAAAAGCGGTCGCCGCACCGGTCCCCGTCCCGATCCCGCCGCTGGTGGGTCGGTACCTCCGCGCAACCCCCGCCGGTGAGTCTGTCCGCTCCCACCCACTGCCGCTCACCTGCGCCCCCCGCCCGAGCCACAGACCGGTCCCGGAGCCACAGCCCCGCCTCCGCCTTCACCTGCCGCCGCCGCGCCCCGCCCGCCCCCCGGCCACTGCCGCCGCCGCCGCCGCCGGGGCTCCAGGAAGCGCCCGCCCCCGCCTCCTCATTGGGCAGCGCGCCGGCGGTCACGCGTGCGATTGGTGGGGTGACCCGCCCATCAGCCCCGCCCCACCCCCGTCGGGAGGGCGGGGGTCTTGCGGGCCCCCGGGACCGGGGTGCGCGGGTGGGGGGGCAGCTGAGTCAGAGGCAGTTAACGGGATCGGGCGGGGGTCGGCCCCCGGTCTGTGGAGGAGAGCACGAGACGATCCCGGTGCGGCCCCACCGGCGCCGAGTGCGGTGCCAGGCGCCGAGCGCGCCCCGCCCGCTGCGGCCGCGGAGTGCCGGGGCCGGCACGGCACTGCCCGCTCCGCCCCGCGGACACGGGGGCGGGGAGCCGGGCATGGGGGGGGTAAGAACGGAGAAGTGTGCACCGAGGGAGAGTTTCGAGTACCGGGCACGGGAAACCGTGCATAGGGTGACGTATCGGGGGTGGAGAGCCGGGCTCGGGGAACCGGGCACCGGGGCACTGGAGTGCCGGGCACGGGGGAATGGAGAGCTGGACACGGAGAACGTGGCACCGCGGGGTGCCGGGCAGGCGGGGGCGCGGGGCGGGGAGCAGCCCCCTGTTCTCGGCGGCGCTGGAGCGGGGTGCGGCGGCCCCCAGCGGGGTGGCTCCTTCGCAGGTGCCTGGGCGCGGGCCCCGCGTAACCTGTTTGGCCGCTGCCGGCTCAGGGAGGCAGCGGCAGCCTCGAGGCTCACCTCGGCTCACCCCGGCCCCCCCGCGCTTGGCTCGGAGCGCGGCCACTGCCCGGCGCTAGCGGAAAGTGTGAGGAGCCACCGCCGCTCCGGGGCTGCCAAGGCAAACACGGCCCCGCGCAGACGTTATGTCAGTGGGCGGGGGGGCCGCGCCGGGGCACCGCGCCGGGGCCGAGAACGGGACCCCCGCCCCTTCGCCAGGCCCCGGTACCGGGCACCTGCCGCCGCGCCTCGCCCAGCCACCCGCCTCGTTCCCCCCAGCTCCGTCCCTCTGCCCGTGCACCTGCATCCCCATCGAGGGTACCGGCCCGCCAGGTTCCGGGCTTCCGCGGGGCGGAGGGGGGACCCCGCAGAACTACCTCACCCTCCGCGCGGCTGCCACCGACCCCGGCTCCATCGCTCCCCGCCCGTCCCCTCGGGCCAAGGTTCGCCATAGTCGCCACGTTCTGCCATTGCCTGCGGCTGTCCTCCCGCTTTCTCTCTCTCTCTGCTTCCCCCGAGGCGACGCCGACGGTGCGGTCGCACTCACCTCTCTCGGCGGGGCCGAGACCGGGGCCGGGCGGGGGCCGCGGACTCAGCCGGGCCGGCGGCGTGGCAGGAAGGACCGGGTGGTCATCGCGGCCCGCGGCAGCTGCCTGCAGAGGGCACTGCTGGTTCCCGGAGCCGAGCCCCGTGGGCGGCACCGATACGCGCAGGGACACGGGAGTCTCTTGGTGCCGGTGGCACCGTTTATTTGGGTTAAAAACAGCAGACACGACTCGGGCAATCCGGGATCCCTTCGGCTGCGCTTGCTCGGGGCTCCCCCATGCTGCCAGAATGGTTGAAGGAGCCCCCGGGCCTGGGACCCGGTTTGGGTAGCCCTGAACCACCCCAGGGGTGCTCACCTGCTCGCCCCTCATTCTACATGCCCCACACCTATCCAGATGTTCTAACCTGCCCCACACTCCAGCTGTGCTCACCTGCCCCACCCCTCCCAGCCGTGCCAGTTCACTCCCATTCCCCTTGTTTGCAGTGACACCTAAGTCCACAGCTCCTCCCTTCTCCCCACGCTCTCCTACCTCCCTTCTCTCCTGCTCCCCCCTGGTCCTGGCTGCCACCCCCAGGCTTGGCCCTGACAATGGGGACCCCTGCCTCATGCTTTGCTTTTTTTACAAAAATAGATAAATTAATATAAACTTGAACATTAAAATAATAAAATTAAATATATATATATATATATTAAATAGTGCCCTGTGTCACTGACAGCCCCATGGCAGGGAGAAGCAGGTGCTGGCAAGGTGGTGAGCCATGCAAGGGGGGCACTGCATTCAGTCAGCACTGAGGCAGAGAGTCCCCAGAGCCAGGATGATCCTGCTGAAACACAGCCCTGGAAGACACAGGCTGAGGAACAGTAGAAGGGCCCCCCAGCTTGTGAACCTGCTCTGGGGGAGCTCCCTGGCACCCCCCACCAGCCCCAGCCTCAGCGTGGCTGGTTCAGCAGGACCTCAAGCCAGCACGGGCAGGAGGTGATGAACTGCCTGGAGTAGCAGGGTCCCCAGCCCTTGGCAAAGCTGATGAGGATACTGTGGGGGTCACAGGGCCCCTCCCCAGGCAGCTGCCAGCCCGCTCCGTCCCCTGCCCACTCGTAATCGAACACCTTTGCCGAGTAGCCAGGCAGCACCTTGAGGACAGCGAGCCCGCAGGCACCGGGGGGGCTCAGGGTGGGCGAGCTGACGAAGATGGGGTGCTCGCTGCGGTTGTACGCCCAGACGCCGCCCGGCTCCCGGCTCAGCAGCAGCCCCCGGCCAATCTTGCCACGTGCCCGCTGGACAGCACAGCTGCGGTAGGCGGCTGGCAGCTGGGCCAGGCAGAAGCCACTGCCCCACGGCAGCTCGCAGAAGACATTCACTGATGCCTCGTACACGGCATAGAGGCGGCCCACGCGTGTCCGGTACTCCCAGTAAGCCAGTTTGCACCAACAGCTGTCCTTAATGGTGCTCCGTGAGAGGCTGGTGTCTGGCAGGGGAGAGCAGAGCTGTCACCACCAGGACATGACTGAGCCGAGCAGCTGCATGGGCCAAGGGGAGTGGGCACAGAGGGCATATGAGGACAGATAGATGGATGTGGCGCACCACCAGGGATGCCTCAGCACAGAGTCCTGCACTGGCTGTGAGTCTCTGGAGCTGTTCCCAGTCCCCAAGTAGCATGGTGAAGGGGTAGGGGAGAACTGTGAGGAGGGTTGGTCCCTGAGTGCAGGGGAAGGTGGGGCAGCGGCAGCTGGTGGCCTTGGTGGCCGGCAGCCAGGCAGGAGCCGTGTGCGTCAAGGCACATTGTGTGTGTCCCCATAGGCAGCACTTCCTCCAGCAGGGAGCCTGGCGCTGCCAAAAATAACAGGAGCTTCAGTGGGGGGGGGGGAGTCTGGGCCAAGGCTGCTCCCCCAGCAGGAACCCCTCATCCCCTGTCAGAGTCTTTTCCTCCTGCTGGGAGTGACTGCTGGCTCCATTCCCTGACTTTCATGTTCTCTCCCCTCCAATCTCTGCTTCTGACTCAGGGGTTCAGCCCTGCCCAGTGCCCTCCTGCCTGCTGGGTGTGGCAGAGCGTTGTGGGGTGTGGTGGGCCCATCTTACCGCACCAGTCCCTACTGTTGTAGCTGAACTCCATGAGCTGGGGCTCATCTGGCCAGGAGGGACCACAGGAGGCCTTCAAGTAGGGGGGTGGCGGCGTTTCTGCAGGGGAGAGAGAAGGAAATAAGAGGCTGGGAGTGCATACTGCCCCCCTGGAGCCCACTGGAGCCCTGAGCCAGCCACAGAGAGCAGGGGTCAGAGCCTCGGTGGGTGAGGCAGCCTCCAGTGTTGCCACCAGCACTCACCAGGTACAGCCAGGCGGCTGAAATGATGGGGGTTGCAGCACAGCACAGCCATGTCCCGGCAGGCCCCCTGGCCCCCAGCGCAGTAGCAGAGGTGCTTTAGCTCATGGGACTGGTGCAGGTCAGGCCAGCGGAAGAGGCGACAGAGCAGGACTTGAGGGGGGAGTCCCTGCTTGACCCCTCGTGGGTCCCCCCGTGGTGCCAAAACGCAGCCAGACTCCCAGGCACCCCGGCTCTCCACCACCTGCACCAGCAGCTCCAGCTCCTCGTCCTTTAGCTTCTTGAAGAGGGCATGCACGGCTGGTTTGAGGGCACTGGGGCCATCCTCGGGGCTGGCTGCTGTGCAGCGCTGCCGCCACAGCCTCCGCACCAGCCCAGCACGGCGTGAACGGAACATGGGGTGGTCGTGGGGACCACCTGCAGGATGGAGACAGGCATCACCCCCCGTGCCCTCAGAGGGCTGTGGCTCCAGGGAGTCCCAATGGGGACCCTGTGCATCCTCCTGTGTCCACCCAGATCCCTGGCAAGGCTGCTTTGCCTGGGTTTGCTGCTGCCATCTCCACCATGAGGCATGGTGCCAGTTCAAGGGGTACCGGCATCCCCAAGATCACATCAGACATGACCCCAAAAACAACTCCCACTGCTGGGGAACCTGCCTGTGCTGAGACAAGGAGGGCAGGGGTCCATATGCTCCTGCCCACAGCATCCGCCCACTCCCCGCTCACCCCCCCTATCATGGGCTGGGAAAGGGGTCCCTGCAGAAGAGGGTCTCACTCACGGTGGGTGGCAGAGGTGGGTGAGAGGCTCCAGGGCACTGCATGGGGCTGTGCTCTCAGGGCGGCCGGCACTGCTCTGCCTGCCACACGTCACTGCCTGGACTTTTTCCTGTGCTGGGACGCTCTCCCCTCCCCCGGACCTTCCCGTTTGGGGAATTCATTGATTTCCCTCATCCCAGCCAGCTCTGGGGCTGAGCCACCGCCAGGGCCACCACATCAGGGCTACCACACCAGGACATGTCAGGCGCAAGATGCGTGGGCTCCGGTGGTCAGGGATGCCCAGCACCACGCTACCAAGGCAGCCAGGCACAGCCAGGAACCCAAAAAGCACCACAGACACCAGTGCACAGCCACAGGGCAGGCTCCAGCTGAGGAGCTGATCTGGGCAGGGGGAAGCCATGAGGCACAGTGGCAGGGCACCGTCTTGGCAGATCCCATCCCTGCTCGTGTCCTCACAGGGACCATTGCAAGGACCACCTAAGCCCCTCATGGCACCTTGGGCAAGGGCTCCTGTTGCCCCTCAGTTCTTGACCTGGCCAGGGCCCCCCAGCAGGCAGTCGGTGAGGGTGGGAGCCTGCTCCACAACAAAGGAGCTAATGTAAACGGGACCCTTATCCCGTGCCGGGCCAGGCTTCCTGCTCCTGACTTCCCGCCGAGATAAGGGAGGCGACACTGGCGCCAGCGCTGCTGCCGAGGACGGGGCATGCAGACCTTCCCCTGTGCTGGGGCCAGGCACCAGCACAGGCGGCAATGGGGCAGGGCGGGCTCACAGACCCACAGCCACCCCCACAGCCACGCTCTCGTGCCACCAGCCATGACCTTTGCTGCAGCTTCCAGCCAGGCTGGGCCCGTTGGAGATATTTCGCTTCTAGCTGCTTCCCACGGACTGAAACAGGAAATGGCCAGGAGTGAGGGAGCAGGCAGGAGATGTAGGCAGAACCCCAGCTCCCCACTCTTGCCCCTTGGCCCCAAGAGACGTGGGGACTCTCAGCCCTGGACAGAGGCAAGGGGTGTGCTGGAGAGCCTTAGTGCTACCCAGGGCTAGGATCAGAAGGTTTGGGGACACACACAAATACACACATTCCCAGAGCTCTGCTTAAACAGATGCAGCTAGTCAGGCACTGCTCAGATTTATTGGGGTCTCTGATCAGAGGGAGGCAAGCTGGAGCCGAGTCTCAGCATCAGAGGTCCATCGGCTCCATCAGCACAGGGTAACAAGCACAGTCCTGGGGAGGGGAGAGAGGCACAGGGGGTAACAACCCACTGACCAGTACCAAGGCCACACCCTCTCATCCCCCAGAATTGCCACAGCCAGGCTGTCTCCCCCCAACACCATGGCCAGGCCCTTTTCACTCCAGGAGCTGGTTTCCAGGCTGGTTTCCACCACCCCTAAACACCACAGCCAGGCCCCTGTCACGTTCCAAGCACCATGTCAAGTCAAGATGCAGGCACGTCACTCACCCACAGCACCAGGGCAGGCAGGGGCTGACAGGGTCCTGTGACACTGGGGGGGGCCCTTCCCTAGTCCAGCAGCTCACGGATGCACCAGCTGCAGAGAAGGAGGTGGATGCATTCCCACAGAAGCCGCAGCAACCAGGAGCCCAGGCGCAGCCCAAGGGAGGTGGCAGTGGGTGCTGGCAGTGCCAGTGCCTGTACCCGTGCCACTTGCTGGGGAGCACCCTGCAGACAGGCTGCCACGGTCCAGAGGAGGTGCATGGCCCATGAGGAATCAGCAGGATCTGACACAGTGGGGAGAGGCAGCAGTGCTGACACGCGAGGCCCTGGCAAGCACTAGAACCTGCTACATTCTCCGCATTTCCAAAACTCCCACAATAGTGAGTGCAGGGAGGGGGCACAACCTGGGGACCCTTTTGTTCCTCCCACTCCTGCCCCATGGAACCCTCAGGGCTCAACAAGGCCACGTGCCAGTGCAGTGCAGACTGCAGCAGGTTTATTCAGTGCTAACAGGCAGCAACTTTATTCACTATCACTCCCAGCAGCATTCCAGTGGAGCCTCCCAGAGCGTGGCCTTCACTGGCGGGAGGTGCGCTCCTCTTCCTCATTTTCCAGCTCGTAGGCAGGCCGGTAGCTCTCCCGGCCCTGAGCATCAGTCCAGCGCAGCGCTGGGTTCTTCTGTGTGTTGGTCATGCTCCCCAGGGACGTGTAGCTGTGGAGGGAAGAAGCAGCTGCAGGACTGCACCCAGGGCCACTGGCTGTGCATGTGAGAAGGGGCAGCACTGGGCACTCACCCCTTGTCATAGAGGATACAGTAGGGGACAAAGAGCTTGCGCAGGAACTCCCAGATGTCCCGGTAAGTCCAGTCCTGCAGGCAGAATTGGGCACGAATTGAGGCAGAGGCAAAAGGCTGCTCCCTTCCCTCCCAGGGAAGCAATCCAGACCTTCCTGGAGAGCACCTCAGAGAGCCAGATGGTCATCAGAGCACCACTGTCCCTCCCAGCACCTCCCCAAACACAGGGCAACCCCCCAGCAGGCAAGAAAGAGCCCTGGCCAACAGCACCCAGCAGCCTCATTGCAGCAAGGGGCACCCACAGCTGCACAGAGGGGCAGCAAATACCCTGGCAGAGCAAGAATTGTGAGAGAAGCTGTCCAGGATGGGGGTGGATCACTGCTGGTTCCCAGCCCCATCAGGTCCCCCTACCAGGCCCTGTGGCAACAACTCCAGTCCCAAAGCAGGTGGAGGCCACATACCAGCAAGGGGTTCACCCGCATGTATGGGGGCCAGCCAGGGTCTGTCACACACATGGGGGTCAGGGTGCACGAGTAAGGGTCCGTCCGCCGCGTTCCCATCAGGACAGCCTCCAGCTGTGGCTGCTGCTCCTTCAGGCGGGTCAGCGCCTCCCGGATGGAGCCCTCCACAGTGCAAAGCTGGACCCCGTACCTGCACAGGCAGGGTGGGCAGCTGTCTGCAGGCTGCAAGCAATGCTGCACACCCTCTGTGCAGCAGCCCACCCCACTCTGCCTCCTACCTCTGGACTGTTGCCTGAATGAACTGCTCCATTTCAGGGAATGGGGACATAGTGCGAATGTAGAGCACCTGCAGCCTCTCCTGCCTCTCTGGGAACCGCCTGCAGAGAGACCCAGTGCAGCTGGACTCTGACCGATGGCAACTGGAGGCAAGGCAGCGTCCAGATCCGACCAGCTAGACCCCAGGAATCCACTCATTCCCCCAGGGTGGTGCAAGCAAGAGCCTCAGAGCCCTGGCCAGGGTCTGCAGGACCCCTCAGCCTTGCCCCAGCCTGGAGCCGCGTGCGTGGGTACCTCTGCACAGCAGCATGGACGAGGTGCAGCAGGGCTGTGCAGTCCTTGCCCCCGTTGAAGCCCACGCAGAGCTGGACCAGGCTGTACTGGTCCAAAGCCTCCTCGATCGTTCGCAGGGCTGCTGCCACCTTCTGCCCCAGGGCCGAGCCTGCCAGGACAGGACAGTTGGTGCCTGCCCAGCTCATGTTCCCTCAGCATGGCCCCAAGGCCTACGGCACTTCACTCTCTGGATACATCTCATATCCAGGCACATAGCAGAGCCATAGCTGGCACCACAGCCAAGAGCTTGTTCAACCCAGAGATCCAGGCCACAATGTGACAAGGATCATGAGGGCACTGGGGAACTGTGGCTCTGCAGCTACTGCTGCACACTGTGCTCTCAAACCCTGCCACCACCAGCGCTGAGGTTACAGGTCCCATTCCCACCTGTGTGGGATGAAGCCCACTGCAGCTGCAGCACCCCTCAAGCCTCCCAGCACACCGCAACAGGCAAGCTCTGCTCCCAGCCTGGTGTTCCCACTGCCCCAGCCCAGCTGGGCTGCACAGGAGAAGCATAGAAGCACGGAGCTGTGCTGCAGCACCTCTTCCCAGTACCTGATTCAGCCAGGCCATAAACCTCCACAGCTGCTGGAGAAACACAGTCTGTCACCAACGGCACAGCAACATCCAGTGGCAGCTCCCTCATCAAGAAGGAATACGCTTCCTCCAGGTCCTGCTCCGACTCTGAGTCCAGAGTCAGCTTCACACGGTAGTAGTTGCTGGTCCAGTCCGGGTATGAGCCCAAGCTGACACGGCCCCGGAAAGCGGCATCAGCCCGGTCCAGCACCGGCGCAATGAGCATCTCATCGGACGCCACGTAGATGGTGCGGGAGTGGAAGTGGGTCTGTTTACTGTGAAAGAGGTGAGCAAGGCCATCTAGGGCACGCTCCATCAGTGCTGGGATGCCAGGGAAGATGTAGACATTGCGCACACTGACTAGTGGGTACTTGAAGGTGTTGCCAGTGTGCCTGTCTGTGCCATAGTTGAGATGGGAGGACTCAGGGACACGAGCCAGCTTCATCTCGGGGCACTGCTCCTCTGTCTTGCCGAAGAACTTGTGCACCAGGGCCACCAGCTCGGGATGGAGGACGAGCCTCTCCCCAAAGGCTTTAGCCACAGCCTCGAAGGTCACATCGTCGTGCGTGGGGCCGATGCCCCCGGAAGTCAGCACGTAGGTGAAGCGAGCAGCAAAGGCGGCCACCTCACTGGCGATGGCCTCCACGTCATCGGGCACCACTGAGATCCGGGCGACACTCACGCCAAGAGCACGCAGTCGCCGGCACATGAAGAAGGAGTTTGTATCCTGCGTGTAGCCCTGAGGGGAATGGAGACGCCCGTGACGGCGGGATGCTCCGACCTCAGGCGCAGGCCCCAGCCCGCCCCACCCCCGCAGCCCAG
>VWZV01005864.1:200053-212309 GCA_013397155.1 Irena cyanogastra | reverse complement strand
CCCCTCACCCCGACCCCGGGAAGTCCTCGTCGGGAACCCACGCAGGGTAGATTCCCCGGTACCGGGACCTCTTCGGCCTTCACCCCACACCACCCCTCCTCCCCCCAGCACTGCAGACAGACAGCTCCCAAACATCACTTTATTGAAGTTTTGGAGGCATCGCAACGGGAAGGGCCCCCGGAACCAGGGCCGAGTCGCCAAAACGGCGCCTAGGCAGCATCGAGGGTCAGGGAGTGAAGCCCCCGAGAAATGCCGAGGAGAAAGAGAAGAAAGGTGCTTTCTCAGCGTGGAAGGACTGGGAGCTTCAGTAGACCAGGGGCCACTCACTTTTCTGGCTTCTTCGGCAATGGCCGTCGGAAGAGCAGGATGTGGGGCTCTGCGGGGCAAAAGAGGGGGTCAGGCCGGGCCCCCTGGGCGCCACCCGCTCCCCCGCGGGGCTCACCTGGCTCGTGGATCATGTAGTGGACCCAGCCCTGGCTTTGCTGCACCCCCAGGTTCCGCCACTCCGACTCCGACAGCAGGTGGGTCTTGGGCACCAGCTTGGCGATGTCCTTGGGCAGCATCACGTGCCTGCGCCCCGCACCTCTCAGTCAATACCGGGGCACCCCCGACAACCCCTCATTTCCCAGGACAGAGATTCCCTACCGGAGAGCTGTTAACGGGACCAGCGCCGTGACCCTTACTGGGACTCCCCGCGTTACCAGGATAATTCCCTTCTTGCTTCTCTAGGGAGCCATGATTCGCCCACCACTCCCCTCCCACTAGCGAGCCGTTAGTGGCCTCTCTACCCCATCGAGGCATTTCCCTCCCTCACCCCAGTAAATCTTAACCGAGATCCCTGCATCCTTATCAAGCAGATGTTATCGGGACCCCTTCCCGCTCCGTACCGGTACTCAAACTCCTCATCGTCGTACTTGTCCGAGTAGTAGATCTGTTTGTGCGCCATGACAGGCCCGCGCTGCCCGCCCTCGGCGGCCGTTGGCGCCCCCGCCCCCCGCGGCGCTTTCAAACACCGCCGCCCCACGCGCCCATTGGGTGGTGCCGCCCCGGGGGCGGGGCGGCGCTCTTGCCTATTGGCGGACGCGCGCGTGACGGGGTGAGGCCGCGGCGCCGCTTCTCGCGGGCCGGGCGCAGCCCGCGATTGGCTCGTGGGTCACGTGGCGCGGGCGCAGTGGGGCCACGCCGGAGGGGCGCGGGCCGGAAGTGAGTGGCGGCGAGTGCGGCGGGGGGCAGGAGGGGGGAGAGGGGGCGCGCGAGCGCGGGACCGGCGGAGAGCTGCGTGAGACCCGCGCGTGACCGATGGTGCCCGGTGAGCGCGCGCCGGCCGGGGCGGTGAGGGCGCGCGTGGATTGCAGGAGGGGGGACCCGCGCCGGGCTCGGGATCCAAGGCCAGGCCCCGCGGTGCCCCCGAGGCCGCAGTGTCGCCGGACCGAGGCCGCATCGCTCGGCGCCGCCGCCTTCCGCGGAACGAGTGGAGGTTCTGCCACAGCCACCCCCGGGACGCCGCCGCTTCCTGTGCTGTGAGGGCCGAGCCTCCTTTCCCAGCTGCCTCCTTTGGCCAGCGAGAGGGAGCCTAGCCGCGGGGCAGGCCCGGCCCCTTCTGTATGTCAGGGTTGGAGGAGCCAGTGCTGCGCTGTGCTGAGATCTCGGGGGGACCCCCCGACGTGGCGGCTGGTTGTGTGTGCCTGGGGCTCAGGCTTGCATTGCCCCACCCCGTGCTGCTGCGATACACGGGAAGGACACCAGCTATAGAGGTGCTGCAGGGTCTGGGGAGAGCCCCGAACCCCAAGACTGGCATGACCTGCAGCAGAGACGGGGCACCGGCTGGGTTTGGAGAGTTCCTCGGCCTCTGCAGTGCTGGAGTCTGCCATCCTGCCCTCTGTGCTTCAGAGTAAGGTAGCAGTGAGTACCTGGAGCCTACCCAACTGCTGTGGACAGGGGTAGCTGTTCCCCCTTGCAGATCTGTGTCTGCTCTCCAATAGTGTGTTGTGTCTGTCTGTTTTTGCTTCTCCCCTTGAATCTCTTAAATGGGGTCACCCATACAAGATTATAGACCATGGACACAAGTTCCAAGGAAATGTGACCTGGGCCTTGCCTGCCACGTTGGCGCTGCAGAAGTCTGTGGGCAAAGGGCACTTCTTGTCAGTGCTTGCCAGGGCTGCCCTGGTGTCAGCCCGTAGCAGAGGGGCTGAAGGTGCCGTCTCTTCTCAGCCAAGCAGGGCTCGAGGAACCACCTGCTGCCCTTTGGGGGGGGAATGCCTTGGCTGGGCCACCTCTGGAGCAGTGCAAAGCAGTGTTCCATCCTCGGGAGGGACACAGATGGGCTTTGGCAAGGCTGAGCACCCTGGCTCTGGATCCTGATGCTCCTTCCCTGCCACCAGCCTCAGTGCCTGATGTCCAGAGGACCTGGTCTCCACCTCTGCTTGGCAGAGTAGTGCTGCAGGGGTCGATCTCCGCTGCCATTGCCAAGTACAGCCCTCCTTATCTTGCTGCTTTCCAGGCTAATGGCGACAACTGGCACTGGCTGCAGATAAAGGGACAATTGCTGCCAGGCAGTAAATCATGTCTGCTGCCCTGCACTGCTCCACTGGCCTGGCCTTGCCTGCCTCGGCTGGGCAGTGGGAGTGAGAGTGAGAAGAGCAGCAGCTGTGGAGTTGCTGCTGCTTTGCTTGCCGTGTTTTCCCCTTGCAGAACTTCCTGCCTCTGCCAGCTCACCACTTGTAGACTCTTTCCATGACTCCTGTCTTCACCGGTCCCCTGGGAGGAAGGGACACAGCCCTGGGGGCTGTGTGTATAATTTTGCATCAGGGTGCCAGCTGAGGGGGTGGAGGAGGGGGCAGCTCTGCCCCCCTGGGTTGCCTTCACTCTCCCTCCTTGCGTGTGGCTTTCCAGTACTGTTTTCTGGGCTGGGCAGGGATCGGCTCCGACACTTTCCTTGGGTCACAGAGTGACTCTTGGCCCCTGATACCATTTGCCAGTGTAGGCAGGGCCCAAGCAATGCCAGGCTCAGCCTCATGTTCCTGTCTCAGCGTATCCCATCTCCCTCTTCTTTCCTGTGGGAAGAAGGTGGCTTCCAGGTTTCTCACACGCTCTGTGTCAGCAGCATGTCGCACGGCAGCCACAGCCCCATCCACCAGTGGACAGCACGGAGGAGCAGGGTCTGCCTCTTGGCACCATGGCCCCCACCTCAGCGGGCTGGGACAGGGCTGGCTAACTCCCTGTTTGTCCCCGAACCGCAGGTCGGAGTGCCAGACGAGAGGGGCTGTGTGTCTCTGCTCCCTGCCCGGGGCCTGCCCTGCCCTCCGCCAGCGATGGAGTATGTGGTAAGGACCTCGGTGCAGGGCTAAGTGGCTTCGGTGGTGGATCCTGCCTGCCTCCTCTGCCTTCTGGGAGATCTCCAGCCTCTTCCCCAGATCTCCACTGGCATCTCCTAACCTCCTCTTCAGAATGGAGAGGTTACGTGCAGGAATGCGTAGATGTTGTTCAATGCTGCTGTGATGCGTGGGGGAAAAATCAGCTATTGGCTGGATTTCAGTGTTCTCCTTTGCTTCCCCCCTGCCTCAGAGGTTCAGCATTGGCTGCAGTTGGACAGAAGGGGGTCTCCTGCCCAGGTTGAGGTTTGTATGTGTGGCCGCCTGCACCTTGCTGCGACTCCTTGCTACCACTGCTGTGTTCCAGGCCTCTGACTCAGCTCACATTTTTTTTCAAACGAGGATGTTGGTAGCGGAGCCCTGAGCATCCCCACTCTGCTTCTCTTCCTTGCCCCAGGTGGTGTGTGAAGTTGCAGTCTCAGGTGCCTGAAAGTAGTCCACATCCCTCTGTTTCTCATGATCCATTGTCTTTCTGTGGTGGCAGGGCACATGGAGCACCTGGGCCAGGACGTGTCCCCAGAGCTCCTTGGGGGCAGTTGTTCCAGCTCCTCTGCTCATACTCTGCTGCAGGGCCAGGAGCTCCTGGCATCTGCCTGGCAAGGGGAAGGGTTGCAGCCTGTGGGATGGGGCTTGGGACTGCCTGTTCAGGCAGGGCCTGTGTTCTGCGCCTTTGCACATCTCCAGGTTTGCCTTCTGCACTCAGAGCCCACTGGGAGGGAGCTCTGATTCCCCGTGGTGGATTCTGGGGCCGGGGAGGCTGCAATGGTAGCACCTCTGGTCTCCAAGGGCTGGGAGCTGTGGTGTGTCTTGTCACAGGCTGTTGAGTGATGTGGGCAGACTGGCCTCGAAGGTTCTGAGAAAATCAGGAGTTACTCTAGCTTATAAAAGCAGAGATGTGTCTGAGCAGGAGCTTCAGCTGGGAGGCTCATCAGCCCTTTGCTGCCTGGAGGTGATGGCTGCTCCAAGCCCTGGGGTGGTGGAAAGGGTCCAAGGAGACACTCCTGCCCCCTTGCAATTCCCTCCTGCTCTTGTCCTGGGGAAGCATCAGGGCTCACAGAGCTGCCATGCCTGGCAAGCCCAGGCTCACATCAACCAGTGGCCACTCTGTCATGGGCAAACCCCACTGCTCCGTGGCCACTTGATGCTGCCCAGCCAGGCTCCCCTGGCAGCAGGGCTGCACTGGCCCCTCACCGGGCCAGCAACTTCCTGGCTCCGGGCTTCCTGCTTTTCTTTAGAGGAGTGGTGCTGCAGCCACAGGAAGGTCACAGCACTGAGCAGCCGGGGGCCCCTGGAGGGGACAAGTACTTTGTGAACAGCCAGCACAGGCTCTTGCCCCTGTGGGACCACCATGGCTGAGGTGGAGGGGCTGGCGTTCACAGGGCTAGTGTGCATGGCCGAGGAGATGCTTCAGCGACGGGCCCACTCGCCTGTGCCACAGCCCCTTGCATCACGTAGGTGGCAATTTCCAGCCCTGTTCTGGCTTTCCTTTCCCTGTCCCCATGGCAGTGTGCCAGGCTTTGTGAAGTGGGGCAGGCAGTTGCTAGTGCCAAGCAGTGCTGGGCAAAGGCTCCAAGCAGGGAGAGCATTTTCCTTGCCCTGGATTTACCCAGTTTTGGTTTGGTGGAAAGAGCACCTGGTGGTTGATAAGGGTCTGGCTTGTGTGTCAGGGGTTGGGTTCTGTCGAACTCCTTCCTTCATCGTATAGGTGGTGGAGGGGGGGAGCTCTTGTCTCTCAGTGGGGCCAAGGCTTTGGAGGGCAGCACAGTCGGGCTGGCCCAAGTTCCTGCTGTGTGCAAGTGCCTCAAGGATAGGGGAACAGGGGAGACCTGCCCCTGAGCCCCCTGATCCACAGGTGGGAGTTTCGCTCAGCTCCCCGAGGTTGAAGGGGCCAACTTTGCCCCCGACATGTTCTTCTCGCCTGATCCCGCTAGCCCCGCCCGTGACCTTGATTTTTCTGCTCCAGATAAGCGCTATGTCCCCACCCCTCGCCGGGAGCCCCTCCTGCGCTGCGCCCCAGCCCCAGCGCAGCCAGCGCCGCGGGCAGAGCCTGCCCCGCCGCCTGTGAGTCAGCACAGCTCTTCCGATCAGCCGCAGCCCCTTCATCTCTCCTCCCGGGAGGAACAGCTGGGATGCGGGAAGCAGCAGAGATTAGCTGCAGCCTCTCCCACAGCCTCCCCACCACGTCCGGGGCTTCGTGCTGAGCCCTGCCTTTCCCAGCACACAGCCTACCTGTATCCTGCTCCTGGCCGTCCTCCTCTTTCTCCCACCAGCCCTCCAGGCAAGATCTGTGCTCTCAAAGGACTGCATGTCCCTGTATTCCAGGAAGCTGCGAGCACCGGTGTCATCTCAGCATCGCTGCTCCCCCCAGCAGAGCCTGGCAAGCCAACAGCAGCTGCTCGCCGCCGGCACATGGGTTGCGTGGCGCTGGCTGCCACAGAAGGACCTTGTTCCCTCCTGGACCGTGCTCAGAGCAGGGCTGGGATGGGCTCGGATGCGCTCTGTGTCTGCCTCGTCTCTGGGCTTTAAATATTCACGCTTTTGATTTTCTCTTAGCGGGCAGTGGTACAGGGGCTGGAGCAAGCTGTGGGGTGAAGGGTGGCTGTGCTGAACCCAGCAGCAGGGCAGAGGGAGCTGGATCTGGTTCTGGATGAAGACAATGGGATTTGTTGCTGACCCGGTGTTGGAGTGGCAAGGAGCTTGAGGACCTCCAGGCTGGGGACAGAGCGTTCTGAGCTCCCCTCCCTGTGCCAGCGGCTCCCCAGGGTGTCGCTGCGGCCCCACTTCCTCCCTGCTGTAGTGTTGCTCTCAGTCTGAACGGATCTGCACATCCTTGCTGACGCCGATCACGATTGATCGGCTGTGCCTGCACGGTGCCGGGCAGCCCCTGGACCTGCTGCCCAGTGTCCCAGGCCCAGCTCTCCCTGCCAGCCATGCCGGGCTGGCGTGGACCTAGCGCAGAGCTCAGCCGAAGCCTCTGCTTAGGGGCAGCTTCCTGACGGCTGCAGGCACTCGGACTCTCTGTGGGGCCCCTGTGAGGCCCAGCTGGCTGCATCCACCCTACTGCCACTCTGGACAGGGCGGCTGTGGCCCTTCTCACCTATCTCCAGCATGGATCTTCTGCAAAAGAGCAAATACAGCCACCTGCGGAACGAGTCTGTCTCCTCTCCGGAGGAGGCCGTGGTGGGCCTGGGGGTCCTGCCCTCCCCAGTGGAGTCCCTTGCAAGCATGCAGTCTCTGCCTGGTTCCCTGTCCTCCTCCCTCAGCCACGCTGCACCTCTGGGGGAGCTCTCACCTGAGCTGGAGGAGAGCCCTACCACCCTCTGCTCCTTCTTCCCCAAAATGGCCAACCTGAAGCTCTCCAATCCCGCCAACTTGCTCAGCTTGCGGGGCTCTTCAGCTGGCAGCAGCCCAGGGGAACCTGGTCCCCCTGGAATGCCAGCACTAGTGCCAGGGGGTGCTGCCAGCCCCCGCTCAGCGAGACCTGTCACTGTCTGTTCCCAGGATATGAACAAGCTGAGCTGTGGGAAGAAGACGCGGGTAGAAGGTGGCCAGCTGGGGGGTGATGAATGGACCCGCCACGGCAGCTTTGTCAATAAGCCCACCCGTGGCTGGCTGCATCCTGATGACAAGGTCATGGGCTCCGGGGTCTCCTACCACGTCCGGGTGAGTGCTGAGGAGTAGGGGAGAGTGGGAAGGGTCACTGTGGGGATTTGGGGACCTCCTGGTGGTAGGATGCCCCATGCTTTTTGGGGGAGGGGTGAGGGACAGGGCAGGGTAATGGGCAGTGGGATTTTCAGGGAAGTCACTGCTACAGAGCTGGGGTGCATCCCCCTCTGTGGCTGCATGGGGAACAAACTCCATGGCTGGCCAAGCTCACGTTACTCTCTTGCACAGTACATGGGCTGTGTGGAAGTGCTCCAGTCCATGAGGGCTCTAGATTTCAACACCAGGACACAGGTGACCAGGTGAGCTCTGCTTCTCCCCAGGGGCTGCTCATTTTGGGGAGGGGTGAGAAAGTTGTAAAGGAAAAAAAAGTTGTAGAGGAAAGCCCCTGGTAGCATGTGGGGCTTTCAGTGGGGGCCAGGGACTGCTGCAGCCTATCAAATACTAATTCCAGTGCACTTCACCCACCCAAAGAGCCGCAGCTGGCACTGCCTGAGAGTTTCCACTTTGTCACCCTGTCTCTCCTGTGCTGATCCCCATGTCCCCACTGTCCCGAGTCCCGTGGCTGGGGGGGTCTTGGGGTAAGGCAGGCACTGTGGGGACTGACATGTCACTGTACTCCCTGCAGGGAGGCCATTGGGCTGGTATGTGAGGCTGTGCCTGGTGCCAAGGGAGCTGTGAGGAGAAGGAAGGTGAGGCCTGGCTGGGAAGCTGCTGGGGGAGTGTGCATGGCTGGTTTGGGCACAGGACCAAGGACCAGATCCCAGCTCAGCTGGCAGTGCTGTGCTGGTCAGCCCAGGGCTCTGGTCTCCCAGCTGAGGCTTGGGCCAGGGCCACTGGTGAGGACAAGGTGCCCATCTCTGCTGTGGAAGCAGTGGGATGTGCCTTGTGCTCCTGCTGCTGGGCTGTCTGGTCTGGGGAGCCCCTTCTCTACACTACCATTTGCCCCTAGCCCTGCAGCCGCTCCCTGAACTCCATCCTGGGCAAGAGCAACCTGAAGTTTGCAGGCATGCCCATCACCTTGACCATCTCCACCAGCAGCCTCAACCTCATGGCCTCAGACTGCAAGCAGGTGAGAATGGGGAGGGATTGGCTTGGCTTTGGACAAGCAGGAATCCTCATGTACCTCACTGCAGATCTTGCTGGGGCAGGGGATGCCCCCAGCCTCCCCAGGCCCCTCTGGATGGGCTGTGTGATGAGTGTTCACCTCCCCGCAGTCTCTGGGGCTGAAGAGGTGGGAGGAATATCCCATATGCTTTGGGGGTTTTCTCCTGGAGACAGTGAGACCCAAGTCCTCTTGCCTGGGGCCAGATCTCCTGGTTTTGACCCCACTCCCGGTGATGTCCCAGTCCTTTTCCTGGTGATCTGTGGCTCATAACCAGGGCTCTGGAGGATTTTGAGCCCCCGTGGCAGGTCAGCCCTGGGAGGAGCGGGATGTGCCACCCCTGGGTGGGTGACAAGAAATTCCTGGCTGTGTCCAACAAGCTTTCCACCTTGCAGATCATCGCCAACCACCACATGCAGTCTATATCCTTCGCGTCAGGGGGAGACCCGGTGAGTACGTGGGGTCCCTATCCATCCCCTGCGTGGGGCCCTCTCCTGCCCTCTGCCAAGGCCTCGGGCCCGGTGCTCCCCAGCAGCCCTGTCTCACTGCTGCTGTCTCACCCACAGGACACAGCCGAATATGTTGCCTATGTTGCCAAAGACCCCGTCAATCAGAGAGGTGAGGGTGCTGCAAGGGTGCTCAATGCCACAGACCCGCTTTGGAGGGGTTCAGAATCAGCTCAGTGTAGGGGGGAAACTGGATGACTCATAAGAAAGCTCTGAGGGCAGGCTCAAGGGTAAAGCACCTTGGTGCTGGAGTTCCACAATCCCATCTCACCATTTTCTACCTAGCCTGCCATATCCTGGAGTGTCCTGAGGGCTTGGCACAGGATGTGATCAGCACCATCGGGCAGGCCTTCGAGCTGCGCTTTAAGCAGTACCTGAAGAACCCTCCAAAGCTGGTGACCCCCCACGACAGGTCAGAGCAGGGTTGTGTGACAAGGAGGAAGGTGGTTTTGGAGAGGGGATGTAGCCGTGGCAGCTGTCACAGCTTATCTGTACTGTGCTCTCCCAGGATGGCAGGGTTTGATGGCTCTGCCTGGGACGAAGAAGAGGAGGAACCAGCCCCAGATCACCAGTACTACAACGACTTCCCTGGCAAGGAGCCTCCCATTGGGGGGGTTGTGGACATGCGGCTGCAGGATGGGGCTGCTCAGACCCCAAATCATTTGGGTGCCACACTGGTGAGGCTCTGGGCATGTCCTCTTGGGGAGACACTGTCTTAATAAGGGAGATGTAGGGACTCTGACTGGGCCATGGGCTTTGCTGAAGGTTATTTGTGTCTCCCTGCTGTTTCTGGCAGCCTCGGGTGTGGGGAGCAGGGAGGGGGATGAGCAGGAAAGGGGATGGGGGCTCATCACTGCCTCTCCCTGCAGCCTGTCGGCCAGTCATCCGGTGGGGAGTATGACCCCCAGAAGCAGCATGCTCCTGCCCAAGGTAATGTGATGGGTATGGCCAGTCTCCATCCTTTCACAGACCCTGAGTGCTCTGAGGGTGGGCACTGGTGGGGGGCCAAGGTAGGCTGAAGCCCTGCTGACCACAGTGCCCCTGGTAGCAGGGAGAGAGAAATACCCAGCTCCAGCAGGCACACCTGGCCGCATGGACCTGTTTGATGACCCATCTTACGTCAACGTGCAGAACATAGACAAGACACGCCAGGCTCCAGCTGCTGGCACCCCAGCAACAGCCAACGGCAGCACACAGAGGGACCTTTTTGACATGAGTGAGTGGAACGGTGCCCGCAGCTGGGGCAGTGGACAGGTGTCTGTGGGCTTGGTCATGGTCCCCCTGCTCCTCTCTCCTTGCAGAGCCCTTTGAAGATGCCCTGCGTGTGCCCCCATCTGTGCCTGTGGGGCTGCCCCCTGCCCAGGTGGTGGCCTCCATGGAGGAACAGCTGAGACGGGAGCCCTGGTACCATGGGAAGATGAGCCGCAAGGAGGCTGAGAAGCTGCTGAAGGTGAATGGAGACTTTCTGGTGCGGGAGAGCACCACCACCCCGGGCCAGTATGTGCTGACTGGCTTGCAGGGTGGGCAGCCCAAGCATTTGCTGCTCGTCGATCCCGAGGGAGTGGTGAGTCCATGGAGGGGCCTAGGGATGGAGCTTGGGACAGTGGCGAGGGTCCTGGGGGTTACAGGAGCCACCAGAGCATTGGGGTTCTGCAGTGCTTGTCAGGGGACAACTCTGGGCTGGCTCTGGGGATGGAGAGGGCCTGGTGGAGCATGGGTTTGAGACTGCAGCCCCAGGTCTCTGCCTAGCCCATGCCATGGAGGGTGGTGGCTCTGGCCTCACTTGGGCACTGACAGCTTCCTGAGCAGCCCTTTCCTGGCCCCCAGGTACGGACAAAAGATCATCGCTTTGAGAGCGTCAGCCACCTCATCAGCTACCACATGGACAATCACCTGCCCATCATCTCAGCCGGCAGCGAGATGTGCCTGCAGCAGCCAGTGGAGAGGAGACTGTGAGCGCCCGGGGACCCCAGTGCACAGCACCCCCAGTGCGCAGCCCTCTGGCCGTGGGCCGTGCCCCAGGGAGCCCTCAGACTCTTCCAGGTGCTCCACTCGGGACTGAGCATGGACTTGGCTTAAGACAGGGCCTCTCTCCTTTCACCACGTGGAGCTGGTGGTCGTGGGGGGCTCAGGCTGTGAGTGCCTCCAAGGTGGGGAACTGTTCTTGCAAAGCCCCTGCCCCTCCAGCTCCAGCCTTTGCAGAGCAGCTCAGCTCCTACCAAAACCCAGCCCTGCTGTCGTGCCACAGCCATTCTTGTGCTCACCAGCACGGGCTCAGGACTGGCAGGGCTGAGCCTCCCTAAACCAGAGGCAGCTTCTCCTTGTCTCTGGCTCCTGGGCCAAGGAGGGGGCCCATGGGGGGCTCTGCTCCCCCAAGCACGAGGCCCTCGACTGTACCGGATCACTTTACGTGTTAACTCTGTGCCTTGACCCCGCAGGTCCCACACTCTTATGCAAGGGCAGGGGCTGGTTACAGAGCCTCCCCCATGCTCCCAGCACCCTGTACCCATCCGTGACATGCTTGTGCTCCAGGACACGTGCCACCACGTCCCCTTCCTCCCTGCCCATCCCGGCTGGGCAAGGGCAATTCTGGCAGCCCTGGGGGGGTTGGCGGGAGGACCCCCCCCCCTGCATGCACAGTGTAACTCCCCCCAAGCCAAAGCGCAGCCCCGCCCCTCGCAGCCCCAGGCCCCTCGCCCCGCTATACCAAAGGAACTGGCGGTTGTATTAAAGTTGGTATTTCTCTAGGCCCTGGCTGGTGTGAGCTGGGAGGGGTCACTGCGGGCGGGCGGTTCCGCCCTGTGCTCCCCCACAGGTTCGGCCTTTTTCCTTCCCTTCCCCCCAGCACCTCGTACGTGGTTTGTCCCGTCGGGTCTCTTCACGGTGCCCCCTCCCCTTCCCCCCTCAATCGCGCTGCATTTGGTTCGGTCCGACTGGCGGGTGGGGTGGGAGTCTGTGGTGATTGACACATCTCGCGCGCTGCGCCCCGCCCCCCGCGCGCTGTGATTGGCCCCGCGCGGGTTCCGGTTCCGGTCGGGCCATGGCGGCGACGCGCGCGCTGTGAGGGCTATGGCGGCCCCGCACGCAGAGAAGCTGGAGGGAGCGGTCCCGGCCCCGCCGGCCCCACCGGGGCCCCCGCACCCCGCGGGCAGCGCTGCCGCCGGCGGGCCCGGCCGGAAGCAGGGGGAGGCAGGTGAGCGCGGGTGGACCGGGACCGGGGTGGGTGGGGGTCGCCGCGGCTCCGCTGACGCGNGCTCCGCTGACGCGGCCTCGCTTGTCCCCGTAGGTTTGCAGATGAAGAGCCCCGAAAAGAAGCGGCGCAAATCCAACACGCAGGTAGGGCCGGTCTCGGGGCGGCGCGGGGGCCGGAGGCGCGCCGCAGCAACCCTGACCGCCACCTTCTCCCCGCAGGGCCCTGCCTACTCGCACCTCTCGGAGTTCGCCCCGCCGCCCACTCCCATGGTGGACCACCTGGTGGCTTCCAATCCCTTCGAGGATGATTTCGGAGCCCCCAAGGTGGGGGCGGCCCCCGCCCCCTTCCTGGGCAGCCCCGTCCCCTTCGGCGGTTTCCGCATGCAGGGGGGGATGTCGCCGCAGGTGCCCCCCGGTTA
>VWZV01005864.1:142310-190114 GCA_013397155.1 Irena cyanogastra | reverse complement strand
TCCCCCCCCCCCCCCCCCCACGTCCCTTCCAGCTCCTGCTCCCGGGCTGCGCTGGTTGGCAGCGATATGAATAACTCTTTGTACAGACATCTGTCATGTTATTTATACTTATCCAGAGAGGGTAAGGCATCGGCACCCCCACCAGCACCCATGGGCGGCAGCGGGACGGCACGGCACTGCTGAGGGGCTGGGGTGCAGCCAGCCGGGGTCCCCGCGCCGGGGTGCCGCCAGCGGAGGGGAAGAAGCTCGGGTGGGAAGGGGCTGCTCGCCTCTTCCTGCCGTTACCCGGCACGGGCAGTGCGAGCAGAGGAGGGGGAGGAAGGGAGGTATGTCGCTGGGGGTTTGGAGGACCCTGATGCCTCCCCTCCGAGGTGCCTGCTCGGGGGGTTCCTGAGCCCCATCTTTCCACCACTTCCAGGGTCAGTGGGCGTGTGGGGGCTGCGGGCAGCAGTTTCGCTGCTCTGTCTGAGGCAGGGGCATGCCTTTGCTGACAAGCTGGCATCCTTGGCATCCTTGCCAAGAAAGAAAGATGCTTCAATGCCAGAGCCTTTTTCTGGTGGTTCCCGTTCCCCTTTGGTAGGAGCAAAGCCAGACCACCATCCCCCACCTGCATCTGCTACCTGTTGAGTCGCAGCCACCCTCGCAGGGTCCGTGTGCCTGCGTGCCTGGCGCCAGGGGGACTGTCTGCCCTTACCAAGCTGCCAGCAGAACGCTGCCATGCTCGCTGGCCCCACCGCGCTGAGCTGCTGTGTCAGCTGGGGAAGACCCTGTGAGTCAGCGCTGCTGCCATGCAGCAGCTGTGACAGCTTCTGCGCCCCTGCCCCAGCGTGACACAAACGACTGTGCTGACAACCACGGGGTGCAGGAGCGTCCCTGGCTCTGGCCTCCGCAGGCCCTCGGCCAGATTTGCAGCAGCTGTGTACAGATCCCCCCCAGAGCAGCCCCTGGTGAGAAAGCAGAACTCACCGGCAGGGACATGACCAGGGGTGTGGGAGTGCATGTGGCTGCTGCCATTGTGCATGTGGGGACGTCAGTGCAGCTCCAGCGCTGCCCTGCGGCCCCAGCCATGCTCCAGGCTGAGCTGGGAAGCAAGGACACACTGGCCAGGGTTTGCCTGCTCCCTGCCTGTCAAGGGACTGTGGGCAGGACAGGGCCTCTCCTGCCCCCAGGACAATGGAATCGCTGATTCCCACCACCTTGCAGTGCCAGCAGCATGGAGCATCCTGCCATCCATGTGGTGGAGCAGGACACGTGCCGGGGGAGCCAAGGTCTTTCCCCACTTTGGCCAAGACCCCATGTTGTTTGCTGTGAGCATGGGATCCAGGAATGGCTCTTCCTGATGGGCAGGAGGCATTGGTAAACGTCATGTAACACTTGCCAGGTGTGGCAGCGGGTGCCCATGCAGGGTTTGTGCCCCTGGGAAGGGTCTCGCCAGAGCCACCTTGGCACAGTGCTGCCCTGGAGTTTGCCTGTTAATAGTAGTGTTTAGTCACAGCACTTTTCTTAGCACCAGCCATTATATCCACACAATTGCACAGCCAGAGCCAAGTTGTTAACAATGCGGTGCCGCCTCCACAGCAAATAGTCCCTTCTCTGCGTGCAAACACCCTGTGGAGATGAGGAGCTCGGGGAAGAGGGAGCCAAGCAAGGCCACAGCCAGCCCAGCACACTGGGGAGCCGAGGATAGGATGCCATGAGGATGCTGGGTCTTAGCGTGCCACGACTGTGCCAGGCCTCACCACTCTGGGGATGGCGTGGAGGTGTGGGGCAGGTGCAGCAGTAATTTGGGCTGGTTTGGGATTAACATCTTGGTGAAGGGCTGCCAGTGCCCTAGCATCAGTGGGGCTGGGCTGTGGCTGGCATGCACACGAGTTTACCAGTTTCCAAAGGGAACAGTGAATCCTGCTTTTCCCAGCAGGGTCCTGGGGACCCGCCAGTTCAGCCATCAGTGAATCAGGGGCTGGTTTAATTTACATAAGACTAATTAGCTGGAGGGTCTAGTGAGATCTTCTGTTTGGATACCATAATACTGGGCTCAGGCTAGACGGGGCCAGGGCACTGGCATTGCACCTCTCAGAGGGGAGGCTGGGAACTGCCCTCAGCAGAATAGAATTTAAAAAGAGTTTTGGAGAGAGGGCACATGGTGCTGGTGGTACCAGTGGTGCCAGAGATGCTGATGGCTCTGATGGTGCCCTTACTACCATGTCAAGCTGCTTGGGGGGGAAGCTGGAGCAGCAAAAGTGCCCTTGAGGGTGGGGATAGCAGGTATTGGGGGGCAGTATTTTCTTTGGGGTGTGGAGCCTAGTGCCAGCAGAGTCCTACAGCTATGTACCCCTTAATGCCTTCCCTGCTTTCACCCTGCAGGACTCCATGTTCTCCCTGGCCCTGAAATGCCTTATAAGCCTCTCCACCGTCATCCTGCTGGGCCTCATCATTGCCTACCACACACGGGAGGTGCAGGTGAGTCCTGGCATCATCACTGCCTAGGAGGGGCTGCTGGGGTGGGCTGTGGGGTTTGCCAACCACCTGAGTGGGACACAGTACCTGCGCTCGCATCCTGCTCCATCCTGGAGCCTCCTTTCTCTTTGTCAGGGTCTTGAGGGGCAGCAGGGGTTCTTGGGGGGCAGTTCTTGGTCTGTCTGAGCCCCAGGTGCCTGGCGGATATGCTGGTGGCTGCGGGAGACTATAGCCAGGAAGGGCTCAGACAAGTCAAAGTGCCAAGGAAAGCCACAAAATCCTTTCCTAATCAGGGCTGCACACTCTCTTCCTCCCTGGGAAGTTAAAGGACTCCCAGTTTGTTCCAGGAAGGCTGTGCTTCCCTGTGCAACGTAGCTTTGGCACAATGCCAGCCTCTTTTGGGCATGGGAGGAATGAATCACCGGTCAGGGGAAGGAGCATCCTGGGAAGGGATGTCAAAGCCCCTGGCCTTGAGTGCACCATAATCCCACCCTGTCCCTTCTGGGGCTGGGGGACACAGGGGCTTTGCCATGTAAGGGGCTGGCAGCAGCATCCCACTCCCTGCCTCTCTCTGTCCCAGCAGTCCCTACTCCAGCTCAGCCTGCCCACATGGGGACCAAGCCTGGGGGGAGTTACTCAATACAAATATTTGGGAGCTCTGGTTCTTGCTGGAATAATATTTACCCCAGGATGACGGTGGCTGGGGTCAGCCGGGTGAGCTGTGCCCTGGTGCTCGCTGTTTCCTCTGCCTGTTGTTCCTGGCAGTGGGTTGTGCAAACACAACATCCACCCAGGCAGCACACAGGTCACCCTACCTCTCCTGCCTTGACCAGAGCCAAAGTCCCACTGCTGTCTCTCTGCACACGGGGACTGAACCTCACCGTGATCCCAGCTGCTCTGCCAGGCCGGTTACGCTGTCAAGACAGGGAATTGGATGAGTTTGACTTGATCTGCTCCAAACAAACTTGTGCTGGCTGCTCATTACCCTTTGTGTTATAAAGTGTTATAAAGAAATTGCTGATAATCCAATAAAAATGGAATGGGGCTCAGTATTTACAGAGCTGTAAATCCTCAACTTCTTGTACCTCTTGGCCAAGGTGGGGGACTGTGCTCACCTGGCCATGGCACTTGTCAGACCTCCCAGCCTCTGGGAAACAATGACTTCAGCCTCTTCCCTCAGGATTCCCTCTTCTTCTCTTTCCCAGAGAAGCTGTGGTTGCCTCATCACTGGAAGTGTTCAAGGCCAGGTTGAATGGAGTTTGGAGCAACCTGGGATAGTGGAAGCTGTCCCTGCCCATGAAAGGGGGTAGAATGAGATGAGATTTAAGGTCCTGTTCAACCCAAACCAGTCTGTGATTCTATCATCCTCCTAATTGTGTTAATTAGTCCTTTGGGGTACTTGAAGATCTTCCTGTGCCTCAGTTTCTCTGGGGCTGAGGCGTCACTCAGCACCCCAATGATATCTCTGGTGCCTAGGGCAGAACATGCCATCCTCTGCCAGCCCCATATCATCATCATACCACGTGAAGGAAAGCAGTGCTGGCAGTGCTGCCAGCTCCTGCCGAGGTGTTCTGGAGGGGCAGAGACCCCTCGTCCCTGTGCTCGAAGCGCCTGGAGCTGTCTGGGCTCTTGGTGAAACTTCAGTCCTCGTGAGGTGTCTTGGTAGCTTTTCTTGGGCTCTGTTTTTCCGGAGGTGTGGTAGCCGACTCTTGTTCCTTCCCCTGCTGGAGCCAGTGGTGCTGGATGCGTTGGGAAATGCCGCCTTGGGTACCACGAACCACACTAGGTTTCCATGGAAACCCACACTGATGCTCTACAGGTACAGAACAGAGAGGGGCTGGCTCAGGGGAATCCTGCCCAAATCCTCTCTTGCTCCTTCCCTTCCCTGGCCTATGGCAACTCCCCATCATGCAGTCAAAAGGCTCCTGCCTTTTTCCGCTTGCTAATTTGTTTATTTTAACACCCCTTTCCGGGAAGGAATAGGCTGTCAGCTTGCTAAATGCCTGAGGATCTCCCTTGACAGCTTGGAGCATTTTTGTAAACAATTTCTCAAACAAAGCAGCTAAAAGGAGCAGAGTTTTCCCTACAGAAAGGGAGGTGGCTGGGACAGCCACTCCGTGAGTCAGTCCTGGTGGCTCCTGCCGTGCCCAGGGGGAGCCCCAAATGCCATGCCGTGCCAGCGAGGTGGCTGGCACAGGTGCACTGGGGTCTCTGACAGGGCAGGAGGGTTGTTCCTGGGCTCAGCCCCAGCTGGGGCCATGCTCCCCACACACCTCTCACCCAGGCTGTGTGCAGGTCTGTGAGCAAGCCTCATGTTTCATGCTTGCAGGACCGAGGACACGGACCATAGCACCAGCTGCCACATCCCCCCAGGATCCCTTCCTGATGGTTTCTTTGCAAGTGCTGCTTGCAGAGAGGGCCTGAGCGTGTCCTCTCTGCTGTGGATGGTGCTGGTGTCCCTGTGACACCAGGGAGAAGCGGATGGCAGCCTCGGGACAGCCCTGCTGAGGCAGGACAGGATAGGTGACTCCTAGGGCTCCAGTGGCATCCCAGCTGAGCTGCCATCTCCCCAGCTCCTGCAGAGACCCCTACTCCATCACTGATGATGGGAGAGGAGCTGCTGTACCCAGGATGAACCATCAGTTGCCATGACAACTGAATCCCATCTCCGCCAGCAGCTGGATGCTCTGACTGTGCTGTTCACTGCCCAGATATTGCCCTGGCACTCAGGGTGTGATGACTGTCAGTGAAATCAATGCAACACCAGGAGGAGAGGGACGGGGGTGACTCATGCTGGTCCTCTGTGGCACACGGCTTGCCCATTTCTGTCACCTGGATGAGGGAGACATTCCAGGAGGTGTGCTCCTGCCAGCCAGATTTTGAGCGAGCTGTCCCCATTGCTGTGCCTGAGTGTGTGGCCAAGGCTAGGCACCTTAAAGCTTTTGGTGTCCCCTGCAACGTGACCATCCCTGACACACACTGGCAGGGCAGCAGAGAGGTTGGTGGTGACTCATTCCCGCATTTTCCTTCTCCATCCATCCCCAGCGCTTCTGGCTGAGCCACACCCAGCTCCTCTTAGCTCTGGTGTCAGACCCCCACTGAGGGAAGGATGCCAGTGGGCAAGTTGTGTGGGGCCACCAGTAACCGCGTGGTTTTGCATCTTGGCAGCTCTTTGTGATCGACAATGGAGCTGACGACTGGCGGATAGCGATGACGTACGAGCGCATCCTCTACATCAGCCTGGAGATGCTGGTTTGTGCCATACACCCCATCCCTGGGGAATACAAATTTTTCTGGACAGCTCGCCTGGCTTTCTCCTACACACCATCTCGGGCAGAGGCTGACGTGGACATCATCCTGTCTATCCCCATGTTCCTGCGCCTCTACCTGATTGCTCGGGTGATGCTGCTGCACAGCAAGCTCTTCACTGACGCCTCCTCACGCAGCATTGGGGCACTCAACAAGATCAACTTCAACACCCGCTTTGTCATGAAGACACTCATGACCATCTGCCCTGGGACAGTGCTGCTGGTCTTCAGCATTTCCCTCTGGATCATCGCTGCATGGACAGTCCGTGTGTGTGAGAGGTGAGAGGAGTCTGGGATGCGCGGTGCTTTGGGATTCACGGTGCTTTGGAATGACCGATGCTTAGAGGTGTGTGGCACTTCAGGATGCTCAACGCTTGGGAATGCCTGGTGGTTTGGGGTGCTCAGCTGTTGAGGATGCACACAGGTTCAGGATGCATGGAGGTTTGGGATGCATGGTGGTTTGGAACGCTCAGTAGTTCAGGAGCGAGCGTGATGGGCAGCAGTTTGGGATGTGTGGAGGTTTAGGATGCTCCATGGTTCAGGACGTGCAGAGGTTCAGGAATGCATGATGATGTGCAGAGGTTCTGAATGGTCAGCAGTTTGTGGTTTGGGATCCATGGCAATTTGGGATTCTCAGTGGAGGTGCAATGTCCCAACACCCTGTAGGGGGGATGCAGAGCTCTGGGACCTCAGCAGCCATGGGTTCTCTACACTGAGCCCTGTTGTTACCAGAGGATAAATTGTCTACACAGGCAGGAAGCAGAGCAGGGTCAGTCCTGTCCTCACAGTGCAGTACCTAGGCCAGGCAGGGTCCTTGTGCAGGAGGACAGAAGCACCAGGAACACGGGTGGGGGACATGGAGAACAGTGGGAGCTGGGAGGCTGTGGATGGGGAGGGGCCAGAAGTGCTGATGGTAAGTGGCAGGGCCTGGCTCAGGCTCTAGCATCACTGCAAGTGACTGCCATGACAACACTGTGGTGACAAACCCACAGCCTGATGGCATCGTGCCAGCATCAGCGTGCTCAGCACCGGGGTTGCTGTGGCGACCAGCCTGGCGGGTATCACTGCACCTCCATCTCTCAGGGACCTGCCACCACCACTCTTTGTCTGCTGAGGGAACCAGGGGGCTGTGGTGGTGGCATCCCAGTGCTGGGCCAGGTTTTCTCCACAGCCACAGTGCAGGGTGCCAGCAGCAGCTGGGGAAGGGAGGGCAGGTCCTCCACAAACTGTCCTCTTGTGGCAGCTTTGTGTCATCCCTGGAACTAAGGTGCGAGGGATCGCACCAACTGGCACCCCAGGGTTATCTGGGAGACACAGATTGCTTCTAGATTGCTTTCAAAGTGAGAGGAAGGCCGCTCCCCCTCTTCCTCAGGGTGGGACCTATTGCTTTGGTCACACTGCAAAGGGGCATTAAGGCAGCTGTAAGTGCTGTGGCAGTGGTGTGGGACGGCATACTGAGATTTTATGAGCTTTTACTGGCTGCATTTGCCTTCCTGCCTCCCTTAATGATGCTCTCCTTATGAGCTGGATCCTCAGGCACTGCCTAATTGTGTTTGAGAAGTTGTGGTTTATGCCTCCTAAGCAGGGAGCAGGCGGACAGGCACCCAGGACACACACAGGAGAGTAATCCAACACCTGGCGAGGCTTAGGCTGGAAAATGCAATGAAGAACTGTTAGGAAGAACAAAAAACCCCAGAAATTATGCGGACGAGGCGCTGCAGATCATTGGCACCGCAGTTGGCATCACCTCCCTCTATGCACAGAGAGGCAGAAGCAAACCCAGGTGGGCTGGAGATGCGTCAGTCCTGGGGGATGCAGGACTGGGAGAATGCAGAACCCCTGGGACATGCTCCATGTGTGAGGGATGCAATGTCCCTTGTGGATGCACTGGCCCTGAGGGTCACACAGCTCCCGTGAGGGCTGCTCAGGATATGTCCCGCTGGCCACACTGGTCACCGGCACTGGAAAACAGTTTGCTGCGGTTTGCAGGCCCATTCCCAAGCAGCTGGGGCTGGGCAGTTCAGAGGTGGTTGTGCCTCTCCAAGGCGTGGTCCTCGGGCTGGCGTGGCACGGCCACGGCGCCGAGCTGTGGTCCCCGGTGTCTGTGGGGGCAGCATCCTCCCGTGCGCGCCGCGGGGCCGCACCTTTCCGAAGGCAGCGAGTCGCTTAGCAACCTCGCCTGCTCGCCTGCTCGCCAGGCCACCACGCACCGCCGCCCGCGGTGCCTGCGGTGCCGCCAGCTCACACGTGTGCTCGTTCGTGCGGCCAGCCCCTCCCGGGACCGGGCTGCGGCCGGCCCGGAGCACGAGGGGGCTGCCCAAGGCGGTGGGCTTGGTTCAGCCGAGGTGGTGCTGCCACAGCGTGGCGTGGCGATGGGGTGATGCTCACAGCTGCCGCAGTGGTGAGGGTGGCTGTGGCCCCAGTGGGAGCAGGCAGACCAAGGGACAGCAGAAAGTGGTGCTGGTGTCTGACTGATGGCAGCAGCCCTCGGTGTCAGCAGGTAGCCCCTCTTTCTGCCCACACCAGCCGTGGCGTGTACCAGCTCCTCTGGTTTGTCAATTCTTGCTCAAAGTGCTGCTCAGAAGAGAAAATGTCTCTCTGTCCAGTAGGCCTGTAACCCCCTTGTCCAGCATGATGCTTTTGGGGTTGTCCCCTCAGGACATTCCATGGGACAAGGTGGGCTCAGCTCTCCTCAGGAGAATACACTGGGTGGGAAAGTGTGTGTGCCCCACTGCTGGAACTTTGGGGAGCTCCACTGTGGTTATGGGCTCTGGCTCCCCTGACCAACCCTGCTCAGAGTGAGTCTCACCATGGCTGAGGGTGCTTTCTCCTGCACCAGGACCTCATTTGAGTCTCCAGCTGAGGGAAAAACATTTCAGAAGAGGAGAAAACCCAACTGCTCTGCAAGCGATGATCTTGGAGTTGAGATTGCCAAAAGCTCCATCTGTTTTCCCTCTCTGGATTTTGTGAAGAGGCTGGAAGAAGCCTGCCGGGGAGGCAGGAGAACAACCATCCTGTGCATAGTGGGGTAAAGGCACTGCCTGCCCCTGCCCACTTAGGGCTGAGTCCTGCTGCAGACTGGGCCAGGCCCTGCTCCGCTGCCAGGGTCAGCACTACATCCCTGGGGAAACGTACCTGCATGGCTTGGCTGTGCTTGTGCCAGCCCTGGGGAGCTGGAGGCAGCTGGGGCCCCTGGCTGTGTGTTTGCTGGAAGAGCCACAGCCAATGTCTGGGACGGCCAGAGTGGTCATTGACCTCACATCTCAGCAGGGACCTGGAAAATTTGCAGCATTCCCAAAGCTGCAGCCACTCCACATGTGCTGTGTCTTGAGTGTGTGAGCTGTTCCCGTGTTCCTGAAAGTCAAGTGCGTGCCAGAGGCTCGACAGGATCCATCCCCAGCGGTTTTGCTGGGGCTGCTGGCAGCACTGTCTCCTGGGGCACCCCAGCCCGGGCTGCAGCACCGGGAGGATGCAGGGGAGGATGCCAACGGTGAGCTGCTATGGTCAGGGGCTTTGCAGAGCCACAGCTCTTTGTCCCACCAGCCAATTCTCGCTGCAGCACCACATGACACCCAGGACACACAGCAGGACTGGGATGTGGTGACAGCTCTGACTGAAAGCAGAAGCCCTTTCTGCTGAGTTTTTGCTCTCATTTTGTCCATGCGGGTTTTCCAGTGCCAGAAGTTGTGCAACCACTGCTACTATGGCACATCCTACTTTGTTGTTAATCCTGTTCCTCAGCACAGCCCGTGCTGGGGCAGCCACTGTGCCCAGGTGCCCCCGTTTCTGCCACATCCATCCCTGTCCCCTGCTGTGGCACTGATGTCTGTGTCTCCTTGGCAGGTACCATGACCAGCAGGATGTAACCAGCAACTTCCTGGGTGCTATGTGGCTCATCTCCATCACCTTCCTCTCCATCGGCTATGGTGACATGGTCCCACACACCTACTGTGGGAAGGGAGTCTGCCTGCTCACTGGCATCATGGTAAGAGCCATGCCAAGCTGGTTTCCACTCTGTGGGCTCTCCCTGTCTCCACTGCAGAGGCAGGACCACTGGATTTTACCTGTTTCTCAGCTGTTTTGTCCATGTACAAGGCCTAACGACTTCAGCTCTGAGGTCTCATAGCCTGGAAGTTGATGGAGTTGTCTCAGCTGATGAATTTGGGGTCGATTTGGACCCACATTCAGTAAGGGTGGAGAGCCTTTGGTGGAGTCAGGGGTGTCCCCAGGGAGCAGAAGGGCACCTGAGCATCCCTTGGCCATCCTGGTCCACACCATCTGACTTCCATTGCTCATCTGCCATGGGTTCCTTTCCTTCTGGCTAAAAGGTCACCATTCTCCAGTGCCTCCAGAGTACCTGCCCCAAGGAGCCCGCCACGAGATCTCCTGGCCTGCGGGACTTTCCAGCCAGGAAAGCCCAGCAGGGGTGCTGAAAGAGCAGCTGGGGGCCCTATGGTCACAGTTCCTCCACAGATCTACCCCAGGCATCAGCATCCCAGCTCTGCCCACCTCAGCTCCAGGCCCTGGGGATAGACCCATCCCTCCACCCAGCTGGGGCAGACCAAGCTGACTCCCCGTGAGTACCATCAGCTGGGGAGGCCCCACCCAGAGCTATTAATCCTATATTATCTGCAAGTCCTTGATCTGTCTTGGATAAGGTCAGATGCAGCAAGGCTGGTATTACTGGTGGGAGCCAAGCAAGGGAGAAAATCCCTGTAGATGGGGGTGATGCAGCAACTGCGAGCAGAGGAAAAGCTGCTGGCTCAGCTGAGGGGATTCTGCTGCTGCAGGCTCCCAAAACTCTTCCTGACCAGTGGTTACTTTGAAGTGAGACACCATCTGTCAAAGTGTCCCCCCATACTCAGCACAGCCCCCCTTCCTGGGAATGGAGACTCCCATGCCCACTGGGGTTGGAGGCTTTGCTGGGCCTCCCCAGTCAGCACCAGGGGTGGTTGCTCAGCCAGGAAGAGAGAGGTGGTGGGGGTCGAGAATGTGCAGCAGGACCTTTGAGGATGCTGAGGGATTCAGGATATCAGGTTAATTAATTACTCTTTAAGGAGAGCTTGCCAGGCTGACAGCACTCTGCCAGAGCACTGGGGGAAGCGACTCAGCTGGTTTGAGCAGCAGCAGGCAGAGCTCAGTGGCACAGCAGGGAGGCTCTGGGGAGAGCACCTCGGCACAGATGTGCTCAGAGGTGATGGCTGCCACACAGATCTGGCCCTAACTGCCAGGATAAGTGAGTTCCCAGCTGGTGCAGTTGGGAATTTGAAGGGTCCTGATTTGGGGCCCCCTTCTCTGCTCTCACGCATGTTGCCTGGTGCTTCCCCACCACTCTCCCACCCCAGACCTCTCTTGGGAGCGGAGGGCTCCCCATCCCACAGGGCACTGGCATAGGGCAGATCCCTGGCCCACAGTGGCACAGACTCACCACTGACCCCTGCTGATCTTGTTCATAGCCCTGGCCTCTCCCATTAGTTACACAGCCCATCATCAGCCGCTCAAGGACACCCAGGCTCTGTAATATCTTCTTGTTAGGATAATGGGGAGGACATGTAGCTTTAGTTAATCAGTGAATTGCAAGGATGAGGGTGGGAGTGCTGGTGTTACAAAACAGTGATGAACTGTTTCCCCACCGGATGTCCCTGCACAGGGTGCTGGATGTACAGCACTGGTGGTGGCTGTGGTGGCCAGGAAGCTGGAGCTCACCAAAGCTGAGAAGCATGTCCACAACTTCATGATGGACACACAACTGACGAAGCGGGTAAGGTGCCACATGGGACAGCAGGAGTGGGGGCACTGATGTGTGCCAGGAGCTGGGCATTTGGGCTACCATAGGAGGAAGGTGTCAGCACCTCTGGATCCTGTGAGTACCACGGTGGAAGAAAGTGTCAGCATCTCTGAGAGAGGTTACAACAGGAGAGGAAGGTGTTGGCATCTTTGGATGTGGGTCCTGCAGGTACCACTGCTGAGGAAGTTGTCCAAGTGCTGTGGATATAGCGCAGGCACCAGTGTTACACTGAGACAAAGAGCAGCAGCCCTCTTCCAGGGATTTAGGTAATTTTGGGAGCATACTCCCTCCTTCTCCAGAGCATGATCTCACTTCTCTTGGTGTCAGGAAGACAACTGGATTTCAGTGATTCAGCGCCCACCACAGATAAGACCCACACTGTGAGGCTCCCCTGAGGAGGGACCCAGAGCCTGCCGTGGGGCCTTCATGGGGTCACTGTCAGGGCCTGGTGTCACATCACTGGTAGCATGCAGGAGCAGCAGGAGGTGGCAGGTCTTGGCAGCAGTGACGTGTCATATAATGGGCTCTGCACACCAGAATATGTTTTAGTGGGGATGGTGGCAAAATGAGCATCAGTGCAGCCCTTGGAAAGGCAGCCAGTGATGGGATGCAACCAGGGCACCCACTTCACCCCAGAGAGCAGAGCCCCAGACAAAGCTCCGACACCCCAGGAATAGTCAGGACCTTGGTGTGACCAGGCTGGGAAAGCAAAACAGCTGGTAAGCCCCGCTCCACTGGCCACTGATATGGATCTGCAGGCTCCATGCCAGGCAGGCAGCAGCCAGTTCCTCCTGCAATGAACAGCCAAGCTGCAGTTTAGCTGGAGAGCCTGTGGAAGTCTTGTCCCAGTGCCGGCAGCACAACTGGGACCTGCCAAGATGGGCAGATGGGTGCAGGAATCACGAAAAACTTTGGGATTTTTCTTTTCTTGAGGCTTATGGTACGACTTTGTGTGTAGGCAAAGAGCCAAGTGCTGGAGCATGAGTGCAGAGCAGGACTGGGATGTGGGTGCACCAGGGGCCAACAGCTCTGCCTTCTCCTCCTCCTGCTTGAACTGCCCATCCTCCCTTGCAACCGTCCGGCAGACGTGCGGCTGCACAGCCGAGCACCTCGGCCAGCTGGGGCAGGTCAAGGGCTCTTGCAACACTGGCTCATGGCAGAGCCAGCCCGGTGTCTCTGTGAAATCCCAGATGGCTGGTGACCTGCAGCCACTCTTCCTTTTCAGATCAAGAACGCAGCGGCCAACGTCCTGCGGGAAACATGGCTTATCTACAAACACACCAAGCTGCTGAAGAAGATCGACCATGCTAAAGTCAGAAAACACCAGAGGAAGTTCCTACAAGCCATCCACCAGTAAGAGGCTGTGCAGTGGGCTGGGGGCAGACTGAGCTCCAGATAAACCAGGATCCTGTCCCTGGCAGGGGCATGGGGGCAATTTTCCATTGCCCAAGATGCAGGCTGGTCTTCGGATGCAGTTTGAAAGAGGAGAGGGAGTACAGCCATGTGCTCTTTCCTTCTCCCCAGGTTACGGAGCGTGAAGATGGAGCAGAGGAAGCTGAGTGACCAAGCCAACACCCTTGTCGACCTCTCAAAGGCAAGTCCCACAGGGACCCTGTGGCTTGGCCAGACTGAGTGTTTTTCTTCCCTCGGAATAACTAAAGCAGACTTGGCTGACCGCAAAATGCTCCGACTCAGTAAATGTCAGCAAGGAATAGCTGCTGTGGGATGGCTGCCCTTGCAAAGCAGGAGATACACATACATGGGCCAGGGGTTCCCTGCAACCCTTTTTGCAAGGAATACCACTGCTCAGCAGCACAGGGCCAGCAGAGTTTCCTTGCTTTGATGGCCAGGGATAAGCCAAACTGCAGTCAGAGAACCCTTGGAGAACCTGGGGTGGGCTGAGCTGGGGCAGCTCTCAGGGCAGAAAGGGGTAAAGGGGTGAGCTCTGCTAGCAACAGTGGCACTAACCCCCCTAGCCACGGTACTAACCCCGCCACTGTCCGCTGTGTCCCCTCCCCAGATGCAGAACGTGATGTACGACCTCATCACAGAGCTAAATGACCGCAGTGAGGACCTGGAAAAGCAGATCAGTGGCCTGGAATCCAAGCTGGAGCAGCTCAGTGCCAGCTTCAACTCCCTGCCCCTGCTGATGGCTGACATGCTGCGCCAGCAGCAGCAGCGCCTGCTCACCGCTGTCCTGGAAGCCCGGGGGGTTGGTGTGCCAGGGGGCACCCCCCAAACACCTCTCTCTGAGAGCCCTATCGGGGTCAGCTCCACCTCCTTCCCCACCCCTTACACGAGCTCAAGCAGCTGCTAAAACACAGCTCCTCAGCCCCGCCGTGGACAGGGGAAGCATTTTCACACAGATCATGAGGTCTCTGTGAACTTTCTTCTGGTCCTTGAACCGCTGCAGTTCCCTTCAGCTGGAGCCAGTGGGACCAGCAGTGCCGAGCGATGCTCGGAGCTTTGCCAACGCCTTGGTATCGGGAATTGCATCCCCGTTCAGGTGCCTCTACACGTGGTGAAGGATGGGGACAGAAGGTGATGCCTTGGGCCAGCCTGTGCCGTGGCGTCTGGTGGCAGACGGAAAACCCACGCTCAATCTCAGGTCTTCACATTTGAAAACAAAACAAAACAAAACACCAAGTCAGAAGCACTGAAGCAACGGAGACACCGGAGGGAGAGTTTTTCTCCCTGGGGCACTCCCCTCGCCCCCTGCCCCTCTCATGATTGCCAAACCTCACCAGGCAGATGCCAATGTGGAGGGCTCGTTATGCAGGCTCTGGCTGACGCTGCCTATGCTCCATCCCATCTCCTTGCCAGGACCCACAGGACAGCCCCCTCACATTGACACCTGGGTGACAATGTCTGGCTGTAACCTTCCTGTGGAGTGCTCTGGAGCTGTGAGTGTTTTCTACCCAGAGAAGAACAATGGACACTTCTTCTTTCTGGTCCTTAGTGTCATATCCTGCCTGGAGACGCATGCCAGAGCCAGGAAAGCAGTGCCTACAGCGTGCAGGGCCACGCAGGGCTGCCTCCAGCCCATGTGTTGGTGGCCAGTGATGGGGCTGGCAGGCCAGCTCGGGCGCTGAGGGGGTCTCCAGGTGCTCACATCACTGCCTGCTGGGAGCCTCCCAGCATTTTGCAAAGCCAGTGGGCTCTTTGCAGCAGTCTCAGAAGTGCTGGATGAACACCCCATCAGCTCCAACTGTCTCCACTTGTGCTGGGAACATCCATGCTTGAGCCCAGTTGGCAATGCCCAATCCACCAGGATCAAGCAGGAGCTCACTGCCAAGTGATGTGGTAGCAGGGGCAAGTGCTTCATCTGTTTAAAACAAAGCCCATTGCCTTCATGCCACTTCTGCTGGGTTTGGTGGAGGGCAGCAGCACTCTCTGGCACCGTCTTGGCAATGGCACTGCTGTCCATGCCTGCCAAAGTGCAGCACCTCAGACTCCATTATACTTTTTGCTGGTGTTCAGCTTCCTGAGGTACCCTTGGCATCACCTTGCTGCTTCTGGAACCAGGCACTTTCTGTTTTGTTTTCATCATTTCTCCCTTTTTCCTCCTCAGTTCTTCCCCAGTGTCACGTTTTGGCTTTCCTGGATCCTTGCATGGAGCCGTGCCAGGCTCTGACTTCGGGGTTGGTGTTTGCTGCTTTCCATGAAAACTCAGCAGAGAATATTTATATATTTTTAAACAGATGAAGTAACTATGTAATTACTCTGCACTATTAATTGCACCTCACCCGGCAGTGTCAGTAATTGTAATCAGTCACTGTGTTACTCCAGGTATACTCAGCCTGTAATGCTCTCCTTTGTAACTTTTGCCCTTCCATTAATAATGCTGGATTTTGTGCATACGTAGGGGTAGAGACACACCACCCTCCCACAGCACCACCCCCCTACACCCCCAATGCCCAAGAATTTCTTTGCTGCCAGTGGTTTGAGGTGGTTTCACTCCTCGTGCCCTGCAGCTGCAGTTACATAGAAAATAAGCAGTAGGTAGTGAGGAGTACTGCCCCCACGCTGGCCTTAGGAGCAGAAGGAGGAGGAAGAAGGCTGTAAGGCAACAGCAGGAGTACTGCAAAATGCCATCCCTGTGCTGCAGAGGTGTTGGTAGCAGGGGACCAAACACGGTCATCTCTGTTGCCTTCAGGTAGGCACGTGCCCATTGCTCCTGGTGCTTGGCCATTGGGAGATATGCAGCTTCTGGGAATTCCAAGCTCTTGTAATTAGCACCATTGATATCCCATGGATGGCTGGAAATTCACTGCTGCCTTGGAAGCCCCTCATGATCTATTCTCAGCCCAGCTGCTGCTCCCTGTGTGCCTGTGGGTGCCTCGCTGTCCATCTTGCCCAGCAGAGGCTCCTGCTCATCTCTGTCAGGAGGTTCCCAGCATAGCAACGGAGAATATGTTAGAAATTCTGAGAAAGAGCCTGAAATGCAGCATTTTCCCTGGCCTGCAGGCAGCTAGTGGAGAAAAGTGCTTTCTAGGCCTCAGATAGGAGCAAACTGCCCATGGAATGGTGCTGTGCATGGGCCAAGGTGTGAAGGCGTGTCCTGGGACATCAGAGAGCCAGAGGAAGTATTGATTCTTAAAGATCAATATTGCCAGCAGGAACCCAGGAACCTCCCTGCCAGGCACGTGATCAAGTCTAGGAAATCCAGCCAAGTGAGACAAGAGCACGTGCTGTCAGCTCACAGGCCCCAAGGCTGGAGGTGGTAAGGACCACAGTGAGAGTGCTGGGATTGCAAATGGAGCAAGAGACCCTTGTTCTGGGGCAGAGCAGTTGCTGCTGCAGTGGGATTTCGACAGGGCTAGGGCAGTTGATCCCTGTGCACCTCACAACCTCCTTCCCCTGGCCTCATCTCAGCACAACCTGCACTGCAACAACCCTTCTGCCTGGGACCTGGTAGCCCAGGGTCTGCACCCTATGCCCTGCACCCTGCATCTCACACACCCCCACACCCCTACCCCACCCCTGCACCCCCCACATTCCACACCCTTGAATCCCAATCCCCAAAGCCCATATCCCACCCCTTCACCTAGCCCCCTGCCAGTTCTTCAATGCTGGTGCCGGTAGCCCTGATCCATTACTGCCAGCACCGGACTCCACCGTGAGCAGCACCGAGACTAACCCTGCTCCAGCCCTGCTCCAGGACCACAGGGCCGACCTGAAGGCACAGTGAGGGCAGGCATGGTGAGCAGCCCCCAGTCTAGCCCGGCGTGCCCACCCAGAGCTGCTGCCCCGCTCCCGAGGCAGCTCTTGGTCACCAGCAGCCTTGGCTGGCACAGCCCCACTGAACAGCTCCAGTAAATGCTCCCCAGCCAGTCCTGTCCACACACCTGAGATGGTCACTTTGGGTACCCTAAGGGACGTCGGGACAAACAGAGAGAAGAGCCGAGATCAGCAACCAAGGTGGAGGAACAGCACAAGAGGAAAATCACAGAGATGCCGACATCCTGCAAGCTGGGAAGCATCTGATCCTATAGTCCAATGGGGCCAATCCCCAATGCCCCTCCAGGACCCACCTAACCCATTTTTGGCACAGTCTTGGGGGCTTTTTTTGCTCCACAACTCTCCTTCCTGCTCCGCCTGCAAGGAACTCTCCTGGAAGTACCGGAAAAATTCCACGATCTCTCTGCAAACTCATGGATGTTTCTGTCCAGACTTAAGGAGCTTTGACCTGGGTTTGCATCTTGCCTCTGTACTGCTCGCTTCTTTTTTAATGATAGGGGAAAGCATAATAGTTTATTTTAACTATGAAATATATTGCTATATTATGATGGTTATGGTAACTTTCAATTATGGTTTTGTACCCAACACGGTTGTTAGCAGGCAGCAACACCAGGCTGCTGCCAAAAATGTCTGTTTCTGAGTACAGCTACTACTGCCAGTGAGGATGGGGGACAGGGAGGCAGGGAGAGGTGTAGAACCCAAGTCGTTCTCCTTTATCCCCCTTGTACTCATTCCCATTACTTGGAAGCTGACCTCTAGCAGGTCTGGATCTGTGTGTAGCCCAGAGCTTTGCTTCTCCCTAGAGAAAGGCCAGGGTCCCCTTTTTTCCCAAGTTCTGGAAAGCCATTTTCCCCCTCCAGCAGAAGGAGGGACTCTGCTCCCTGGGCACAAGCTCTTCAAGTCAAACTTCCCCTTTTCCTCTAGGATGGAAGCTCTTGAGAAAGCAGTGGTGCGGAGCACATTTTCATAGAATTATGGAATCATTAAGATTGGAAAAGTCCTCTAAGAACATCAAGTCTAACTGTTAACCCAGCACCACCAGGCCCACCACTAAACCACGTGCCCAAGTGCCACACACACAAATCTTCTAAATTCCTCCAGAGATGAGGACTCCACTACTGCCCTGGGCAGCCTGTACCAGAGCTTGACCACGCTTACATGCAAGAAGTTTTCCCAATATCCAACCTAAACCTCCTCTGGCACAACTTTCAGGCATTTTCTCTTGTCCTTTCACTTGTTACTTGGGAGAAGAGACTGGGACGTGTCCAGTTCACATTTCACACTCTGCCCTGGGGAGCTGCAGCTTTTGCTAGACCTCAGAGTGTGATGGAATAGGAGGACAAAACTCTGAGTGTGAAAGAGAAATGAGACGAGGTTGCAGAGACTGCTTTGTCTCAGCCTTCCAGCTGGGAACAGGCTGCCCAGAGTTGTGTCTGCTCCATCTCTGGAAGTGTTCAAGGCTGGGTTAGATGGGGTTTGGAGCAACCTGGTCTAGTGGAAAGTGTCCCAGCCCATGGCGTGGGGTGGAACAAGATGAGCTTTATGTCCCTTCCAACCCAAACTATTCTGCGATTCCATGATTCTGTGATTCTATGGACTCCTTGAGCCTCAGAGAGAATCACTTCCTTACCTCCAACCCCTGAGCTGCTAGACCTGATCCCTACTGGATCATAAGTCTTAAACTGCTCTTTGGCAGCCACTCTTTGTCCTGGCCAGTCTTCACAGAGTATGACATGTCCGGGAATGAGGAGCACCTATGGGACCAATTCCTGCTGCTTTTGTCCAGAGAAAGTCTGAAAGTCCCTACACTGGCCCTTCCTGATCAGAGCTGCAGTCACTGACATGCTGTCACTGTTACCACTGTCAGAGCTGTGCTGGTCTCACCCTTACAGGTCAGTCCAACCCAGAAGAGCCCTAGCAGCAATGAGCTGCCATGAGTTCTGGATGCTCCTTGCTGGACCCCAGATCTGAAATCTCCCTGCAGAAACCAGCTCTGATGGAGGAAAGAGTTCTTCTGAGAGGCCAGGGCTGAACCTCTGCTGCTGCCAGCTAGGTCTGGGGCTGCCAGGGGATTCCTGGTCCACTGCACCACACTCCCTTGGGCTTCTCCTGCCCAGCATCTCTCGGGCAGCTCAGTGCCCTGTGCCATGGCCACCAGGTATGTTTGGTGGGGGGCGACGGCAGTGATTGCTCAGCAGTTTGGGAAGATTCTGCTGCCAGGCTCTGTACTGATCTGAGCTTCTTCTCGCCTAACTCCATGCTCCCTCCTAAAAGATATCTGAAGGGTTCATGGTTGTAGAGAGGGGATTTTGCAGGAGAGAGAAAAAGCTTCTCCATGGCATTAGTTATTTCCCTATGGGATGAGCCACCTCAGAGCTCCATGAGGCACCAGGCAGGGCTCCAGAACCACCTGCCCAGTGGGTGCTCTTGGCTGGGGGCCCTGGTGCTCTGGGTGCTGCAAGCTGTGCACTCATCTCTTCTTCCGCCCAAAGTGTTCTTCCCCCCACTGGGGTCCTAGCACTGCCAATGCACCTTCCAGTGGGAGCTGCTTGCATGTCTCTGTGGTCAGGATCCAGTCCTGGACTTACCTTCCTCCTTCAGGGCCGGTCTCTCAGCTGGAGGACAGGAGTGGGGACTGGCCTATATGACAACAGCCCATCCCCACAGCATTGCCATAAACCCGAGCTGTACCCAGAAACAGGCATGTTTTAAACTATGGCTTTAACCTGTTCACTGTAAAAAGTGCCTTGGACTTTAATCTGAAGAGGTCAGTATCTAGAAGTATTTACCTGTGCGGGTGTGTAAGGATGCAGCTCTCTGTGCAGAGTTACACACACAAATATATGATCTATACGTACAGCTATCAGTGCCTCAGACCCTCTGTTCCGCAAGCCGTGAGAGCTCTTTGCTTTCTGCCCCTGGGGCCAACAGTGGAGCGATGCTGGAGGCGTTCCTGACACAGGGATGCCTTGCCAAAGTGAAACTTTGTGCCGTGAGGGTTGTGCTGGGTGCAGCGATTCCCCTCAACAGTGCTGAGCTGTCCTGTTCACCCCCGGGAAGCAGCTTTGTGCTTGTCAGGATCGATCTCCCCAGTGAAGGGGATACATCCCTGTTCCCTTGTGCAGAGGGAAGCTGAGGCTGCAGTCACATCTCTGGACCCCCACCATGCCAGGAGCTGCTGGGCACTTTGTCAAACCAGGGGGAGGCCCCAGATGCTTTGTTTTATGGGAATGATGAGGGGTTTTCCAGACACCTGCTCCCAAAAAGGATTTTTGGTTCCCATGTTCTTGGGCTGTGGCTCAAGAAAGAAGTGTAGGAGGTTGATGGCATGGCAGATGCTCTTTCCTCTGGCTCTGCACTGAGCCTCCCCATGCTCATCCAACTCTACTCAAACATCAGAGCTGGGCTGCTCCCTCCAATTAATCCCTCACCTCTAAAAAAACAAGGATAGAACTTGTCTGGGGTGCAGAAGGCACACAAATAACTTTCCCAAAGAGAATGCATTGGTTCAGATAAGTGGAAGCTGGATCTTTTCCCAATGAGCACCACTCTGAGCCTTGCTCAGAGCCTAGCAATGGGGCACTGCTGGCTTCAGCTCACTCTGAAGATGGCAGGCAGAGGACTGGCACCCCAAATTCCATCCTTATATGCAGGCTAGGAGGATACCAACAGAAACAACTTCCCTAGCTAAACATGGTGTTGTGGAGCCAGCAGAGAAGGAGGAAGGTGATGTGCAGTAGTTGAATTGTGATGAATCTATAGATTAGGCTGTTTTAGTTTTGAGTTAATACCTCTAAATCCTCAAAATACCTTCAGCAGTCCGGGGGGCTCTGATAGGTGATTAAACCCTTGGAGCTTCATTTGCAGGATTAACAGCTTAGAGCAGCAGAGCTCTGCCTTACAAAGGCAGCTGTAGTTCTGATACTGTCCATGAAGGCGAGGCAAAATGTGTTAATCTTTATGTGCAGCATGAGATCTGTTTTTATTAATGGCTCAGGATTCAGGTTTCTCTGAACAGAAAGGTAATAATGGCCATAGAGTAGATCTCCACCTCCCTGTGTCTGCCCTTTGTTTTCCCAGTCCCAGGAGTAGGAGGGAGGAGGAGGAGGATGCCGTTGGTGTGAAGATCTGGGCATCTTTACCCAGCCCAGTGCAATGTGCCTGCATCAGCGCTGGAATGTGACAGGAGGGGAAGTGCCCTGCCGAAGAAAAGAGGGGGAAAAGGGGGGAGAAAGAAAAGAAAAAAAAAAAAGCACTATTGTTTTGCTAAACAGTTCCTTACAGATAGAACTTTTATAAGCAGTGGGGAAGTACTGGCCTTCCACAAGGTAGAGGAAAATCCCCAGCAAACGGCTCCACAGGGCACAGGTTTGAATCAGCATCTGCCTGCTGGGAGTGAGCAGGATGTGGGAGGCAACTCCTGGGGGCGAGGGAGGGGCAGGCAAGGAACAGAGGCTTTGGATCAGGCTTTGCCTTTGCAGGCAGACAACTGCTCTGGTGCTGAGCTACGGCCTCTAAATGCTGGCATTTCCCCAGTCAGGAGCTGGGAGTCTCACTCCCTGCAGAGAAGCTTTTGCTTCCTAGGGGATGGGGTGGGTGGTGAGTGAGGGGATGTGGCTTCCAGCTAGTCCTCAGCTCTTGAAGCCAGGAAGAAAAACGTTCAGGAAACCCTCTTCTGTACTTGCTGCAGAGATAAAATGGGGTGGGGACCTGTCCTGTAGCTATTTCCATCTTCAATGTGCTGCTCCTTTTCCAAGGTAAAACTGAGGCTGCTCTGCTGCTAATTCATCTACCCAGCCTTGGTACGCCTGGTACCAACGGGTTCGTTCATTACTGTTAATTATCAGCGCAGTGGTGTGAGGTCTGCAGGCCAGACTGTGCCTTCCAAGCAGTGTGGGTAACATCAGCCAAACAGCTCGGCACCACAAAACCAGCTCCTGAGCCCTCACAGGCCCAGAGAGGGATGCTCCAGCTCTTGCTACAGGCCATTCCAATGGGATCAGTTAACCTCTGGAGCCTGTGACAGTGCCACTTGCAAGGTCCTCTGCCCAGTGCAGAGAGCAGGGCTGGGACTGTATGCAAGGGCTGGCAGGATGCTTTTTACCTTCTGAGCTTCCTGCTCAGCCACAGCGTTTGCATATCAGCTTCCTCTTCTCTCCCTGTAATTCCTGGGAGCAACTACAAAGGATGGAGCTGCCTGCTGAGAGGCCAGGCTAGTGTTAATAGCATTTGTGTCCCTTTACGTGTTGAACGGATGGAAGAAGTCATCTCGGTTTCCCAGAGGCTGCTGGCCCGGTGCTCACACCATTAGAAAGGTTTTTCAGCAGGGATGGGCTAGAAAATTACACTTTGCTACTTAAATGATTATTTTGGGGTTTTCTGCAGGGGAGCAGTCACTGTGCTGGAAGAACAGCAGCCATCACAAGCCAGTTGGTGGTGGGGGCTTTGTTACAAAACCTGCTGTCACTTCATCCATTATGATATTTCAATAGAACCAGCAACCCAGGGCCAGGAGTGGGGTCCAGCTCCTGGGTCTGCTGGGGAGAAGCTGTGAGGGGACAGGAGAGCCCCCACAGCCATCCTGCACCAGGAGAAGCCCTTGCACAGGTCACAAGGACCAAAGAATTAAAACCGTAAGGTGGCTTAAAAGCACTTGAGATGTGACCAGGTGCTGCAGGGGATGAGGTTTGACATTGCCACCCAACCTGTACCAGTGCAGAGCCTGTTTTCATGGAATCACAGACTGGTTTGAGCTGGGACAGACCTTAAAACTCATCTTGTCCCACCCCCTGCCATGGGCAGGGGCACCTTCCACTAGACCAGGTTGCTCCAAGCCCCGTCCAGCCTGGACTTGGACATTTCCAGGGATCCAGGGGCAGCCACAGCTTCTCCAGGCAGCCCCTGCCAGGGCCTCATCACCATCACAGGGAAGAATTCCCTCCCAGTATCGCATCTAACTCTGCCCTCTGGCAGTGGGAAGCCATTCCCCCTTGTCCTGTACCTCCAGACCTTTGACCAAAGCCCCTTTCCAACTCTCCTAGAGCTCCTTTAGGCACTGGAGGAGGCTCTAAGGTCTCCTTGGAACCTTCTGTTCTCCAGGCTGAACTCCCAGCCCATCTCCAGTGCAGAGGTGCTCCAGCCATGGAAGTATCTTTGTGGCTTCCTCTGGAATCTCTCCAGCACCTCCATGTCCTTATGTTGGGGCCCCAGAGCTAGACACAGCCCTGCAGGTGGGGGGGGTCCCCAACACATGCAAGGTTTTAGATATCCACTCAAAAGTGAAGAGGCAAAAAGTAGAGAAGTAATTTCACTGCAAACGAAGCTGAGCTCTTTCCCATTTTAAAAATAACTGGATTTGTGGGAGAAGCGGTGAGCAGTTCCCAAGTGAGGTCAGGCACAAGCACAGAAATCCCTGTGAAGTCTCAGTTACTCCAGCTAATCCCAGCCAAGTCCTTTGTTGCAGCTCAGTGTGCAACAGACACTGGCATGGTTGGCTCTCCTTCATCCCACTCTTGCTGCCTTGAAAGAAGTTGTAGGAGCTGGAGTTTGCCCCAGCTCCCAGGTGTGGAAGAGGCACTGTCAGCCTCACATGGTTCCCTGAGGTTCCTCTCCTCCCTCCATGCCAAGCTGTGCTGGTACAGGGCCAGGGAAGATGCTGCTTTCTCCAAGGCTGGCACTGAATGCGGGTTGAGTGCAACAGGTTTTGTTCTAATTAAAGAGGAATCAATTAGGCTGCAAGATATTCAGCCACCTGGTGCTTCTGACTATTTTTTTCCTCCTCCTTCTCTTTTTTCCTTAACATGCTGCTGCTGCCTCCAGGGAAGCCATGAATGAAGCAAGACATGTTCCAGTTTCTTGCATTCTTTTAGATTAAAAAATGCTGTTGGAAGGAAATCTGTGCAAGCCAACCAATTACAGTGCTGTACATGCCCCTGTGATCTGCAACTGGCATCTCCTCTGCCATTATTACTCCCTCCAGCCAACCCTCCTGTGTCTCCATCAGCACATGGCACTGACTCCATCAGCAGTCAGTTTGTGCTGCATGAAAAAAAAAAATATCTGCAGCAATTAAAGAAAAAGCAGTGGAAGAGGTGTAATGGGATCTCATGGGGAGGCACAAGGAGTCCTACATGCAAGGAAGTCCTTCAGAGACCCAGCTGTGCCAGGCTTTTCCCTGTGAGACAGTCCATTAGAATCTCTCTGTGCTCAATAGCACATAAATAAAGAGGAGTGGAGAGCAGCAGCTGCTGCCTTGGGCAGCCCCTGGATTTGTTGAGCACTGAGCTTCAAGAATAAGGGGGGGTCAGCAAGTACCTCAAGCAACTAAAGTAAAAATCAGGCACTGGAGTGGTGGTAAGTGGCAATGGAGTAGTGGTGGAGAGCTCTGTCCAGGGTGCATGTGATGCTTTTACCCTCAGGTCAGTGCTTCTCTCCTCAGGCCAATGCTTTTCCCACCCATGGCTCTGCCTCAGGGATGGATTGTGAAATCCCTTTGATTTGTCTGAGCACATGATAAAGCCCCTTGGAGATAAATCAGATTTAATATTAAATATGAAAGGGCAAAAAGGAGAGCCTGGGCTTGGATGGTGATGTAAAGGTCACAGAAGGGAGTATTAATGCCATGTCGACTGACATGTACTAGGAAGATCTTTGAATTCGGGCTTGAGGAAGGATTCATTAATTCAGCTGGTTGACTCTCTGAAAACTACTGCATCAGATGTGCTAAGAGCAGTGAAAGGAACCCCCTTCTCCTTGCTAGTCCCCCTCCAAGCTTGGAGGTTCATGGTCTGTCTAGGATCCCCATCTGACCTCCTGCAGCAATGCTTTGGCCATCACCTGAGTCAACACCTTTGTAAGAGAGAGGCTGACCAGCCTGGAGCCATGCCAAAGAGAGACTGACATCTGAAGCATGATTTGAGCAGTCAGTCTTGCCACAGCTCCTTTCAAAGCTGAAGGAGCCCCTGGCCATCATGACACTGGGAGGGAGTGTCCACTCCAGAGGAGATTTGGCCACACATGCTGTGATGGCTCTAAAACCACATGAAAAGAGCCCCTGAGCATCCAAGAACTCAAAGTGAAGGCCGTGCTCACGTAGCATGTGCTGCCATACAGGTGGCTGAGCCACAGTCTGCCTTCTGCCTTTTTGCAAGGGTACCTTCTGTACCAGACAGAATAAAACCGTGCTGCTTCCCACCACTGCAGCTGCCGTGGGAGTCAGCGTGCTCCTTCTGCTGCAGATGTGCCAGGCCTACCTGCCTTTCCCTGCTGGGCTGCACTGCAGCTTTGAGCCATAGGGGCACACTGTCCATCCCTGGAGCACACTTATGCCTGTGGTGGATGAGAATCACATAGACAGAGGTGTCAGGAGACCCCCTTCCCCTCTGATCCTCGCTGGGAGCTCTCAGGATGAGTAATCCCTCCTTGATGTCTTGAGACCACAGACATGGCAGCTGCTGGGGCTGTTCCAAAGCTCAGGTTCACTCCTTCGCTGAGCAGCAAGGCAAGAGCTTGTTCAACTCCCTGGATAGCTCTGCTGCTTCCCCAGCTGGGAATCTGTCTGTTGGGAGCAATAGAAAGCAAATCAGGGGGAGAAGACCCTTTGTGAGAAGCAGCTCCTTGCTCTGGGGCCCATACCGAGACCACAGGCTCAGAATGGGGCAGCACCTCCCAGGCATTACCTGCTCCATGTTTATAGCTACCATAAAAATCCATTGGAAGAAAATAAAGTATTTTTTCCCTTCTAGGGGAACTGGTGCTCTGGAGTTATGGAGATTTTCCGTGTCAGTTCCCAGCTGTACATCTGCAGCCAGACTGGAGAAAGTGCAACACTTGAAAGGACATGGGAACCAGCTTAGCCCAGTTCCTCACTTCACATATGAGGAGCCTGGAGTGTTTGATGGGGGCTTCTGCAACGAGGCCAAACCCTAATTGCACCTCTTACCAGTAGTGTGACAGCACAGCTTGGCCCCAGGGCAGAGGGGATCAAACACCAGCACTCCCAGGGCTGCCTTCCCTTAGAAAGCACCATCAGCTGATTAAGAAGTGCAAATCTCTCATGTAGGAACGGGCTGTTTGCAAGAGCAAGGAAGTGATATTTTAGAGTGTTTAATAAAGGAGCTTAAAATGAAATTCTGCAGAACAATAGCCTGAGCTGAGAACTGGCATCTGAACAGAAAGTCAGGTGGGGGAGCTGTGCCACAATTTATTTCCTCTCTTTTCATTTCATAAGAGGGAAGCAAATCAAAGCAGACACCTGAGGCATCTCCAGCTGACGGTGGAGGTTTAGTGAATGCTGCCATCCTGCGGGGAAGCCTCTGCTCAGCCTGGGGAAAGTGGGAGGTTTGGGGAAGCCCCCAAAGAAGCAGGGGAGCAGGATGAGGCCCAGCATCCAAGAGCAAGTAATGGAGCTTTCTCCACTCTCCACCAAAATCAGCAGGGCAGCCTCAGATAAGTTGGTTATCAGCTCCTTATCTCCAACACAAATTGTCTCATTTTCCCATGACTGCAATCTCCAGAGACTACAGGAGCTTCTGTCATGGCCAAGCAGATGCCACGGCTGTGTTAATGCTGGGACTTCAGCAGCTGGAGGTCTCCTGGTCTCCCAGCCTGTTCCTATGGAAACAGGCTGGGAGTCTGCCAATTTTCCATAAAGAAGGAGAAAGGAGAATGAGGTTGCATGGATGAAGTGCCTGTTTGTCAGGTTTAGGGTGTTGCAATTCTAAAGGATACATGGCCCAACAATGCCAGCAGCACAAGATTTCATGAGCAGCCTGTGTCACACCGAGGCAGCAGACAGGAGCACTGGAACCTTCCCATTGCATCTCCACAGCAGCCAAGATGAATCACATCCATCAAGCCTGGAGCAAAGCCTGGGAGTGACCACCAGCAATTAAAAGAGAGTGAAAAACAGAAAAAGAACCGATTGAGGAGTGGTAGTTGTGTACTCTGTGTGCTGTGGAGTCATCTGTTGCTCGGTGAAGTGGACAGGAGACTCTGCTCATGTGGACTGGGACCCCCATGTCTGATGGTCTGCCATGAGCCTCATCCCAGGCAGGAGTCCTTGTACTCCCAGGCCCTCCTAGGAACAAAGATGTGACAACTTCAGTGAATGTGTGGGGTTCTTTTTCAGGCAAGGAGTCTCTCCACTACAGAAAAAGAAACCCACCCCAAAACCATACTATGACACACAAGGCCCAAAATCTCTAAATCCAGAAATAATCTGAAAAAGAAACCCTCACCAAAACCACACTATGACACACAAGCCCCAAAATCTCTAAATCCAGAAATAATCTGAAAAAAAAAACAAACCAAAACCCAAACCCTGAACAATCCACAACCTTCACTGAACATGAGCAACAGCTGAGCCTGGCAATTCTGGGGTCTGACTCAGCATTTCTGCAACTTGCCACTACTCTGGGTTCATTGAAACGCCTTTGGAAAGCTGCAGGGAAGAGGCCACAGTGGGTATATGGTCCCCCCTGAAGGCACACACAGCTAACACTCCACTGGGACACATAGAGCTGCTGGTGAGGACCAGGGTGCTCTGACGGGCTTGTCTTTGTATGTTTTGCCCATTCATGGACAAATGTAGGCAGATTGACCCCTAAAATTCATCCAGAACCCATGCCCATCTGTCCTGGCTCCCTCCACATCCACCATTCTGGTAGAAGAGGGTCTGGGGACTCCCAGATGCTGGTCCTGCATGTGATAGTTGCTCAGCAGTTGTACACAGCAGCAGTGACAGAATTGCAGATTTGCTGAGATTGGAAAAGCCCTCTAAAATCATTGATTCCAGCTATTGAGTCCCCATCACTGCCAAGGCCACCTCTAACCCATACCCCCGAGTGCAACATCCACTCTATTTTCGAGCACTTCCACACTCACCAACGCCATGGGCAGTCTCTTCCAGTGCCTGATCACCCCTTCCACGAAGAAATATCCCCTGACATCCAACCTAAACCCACTCTTGTGCAATCTGAGGCCACTTCCTCTTGTCCTGTCACTTGTTGCCGGGAACAAGAACCCGACCCCCAGGGCTGGTGCATGCATCCAATTGCTCGGCTCCAAGCCTTATGGTTATGATCCATACCCACAGGTATAAATACCACAGGTGCTGCTTCCAGGTGCTGACAGCCTCCGAGCCGTCGGAGCCCGGCAGCGTCGGGGCCGCTCCCGCTCGGCTCCCTGTGCCAGCCGGTGAGTGACACACGGCTACGGACACGCGGTGCAGCAGCAGACAGGAACGATCTGTTCTCTCACGGCGGTTTTATCACTCACACGATCCGGATGCTGTTCGCCCGGGAAAGGGAGCATCCACCGGCAGCAGGGGCCGTGCCTGATTTGGGATTAGGGAAGAGAGTGTGTCCATTTGCCTAGAAAGAACCTTGGACAGAGTGGGATGTGACTTGCTGCACCTCTGGCATTAAAATAATGGATTAAAATAGGGGTGAGGGGAGTCCCACAGGGAGTGGGAAGCCTGTGGTAAAAGAGGAGCCCCGCTGGGGGAGACCATGCTGAGGGGCACAGGAGTAAAGAAGCTCCACGGTGAGGGGCACAGGGGTAAAGAAGCTCCACGGTGAGGGGCACAGGAGTAAGGAAGCTCCACGGTGAGGGGCACAGGGGACACAGCAGAGCCCCAGCAGATAGAGAGCCCACAGGAAATGGGGAAATGGGTGTCCCAGAGGACATGGGGGGCTATGGAGGAGGAGACAAGTCCCCTAATCCTGAGAAGGCCGTGGCACAGCGGGGCCCGGGGGGGACAGGGACACGCACGACGAGCAGGGCGCACGCGCGGGCCGGGGGGAAACGCCATCTGAGAGGCCGCTCAGGCGGCCGCTCCCGGGGCGGCAGGTGATGCCTCGGGACACAGCGGGAGCGGCGCTGCCTTTCAGCCGGGAGATCCAGCGGTTGTGCCGCCTGTCCCGCAGCGGAGCGGGCGAGCCGAGCCCCGCCGGGCCCGCGGCGCCGGCACAGCCGTGCGCTGCCCGTACCAAACATGGCCGCCACCTTTGTCCCGGGGAAAGATGGCTGCCGCGCAGCTGCCTGCGCAGGCGCCTGGGGACCGTGTACGTCATCAGCCTGCGCCGGCAACGGCGGCAGCGGCAAGGTAAAGGGGGGCGAGGAGGGGGCGGCCGCGGCCTGGGTTCGGGCCCTCACGGATCCCTCCGGGCCCGCGTGTCCTGCAGCGGCTGCGGACCGCGTTCGGGCCCCCACGGGTCCCTCTGGGCCTGCATGTCCTGCAGCGGCCGCCGGACCCGGTGACACGGCGGGCCCGGGCCGCACAGGCCGTGGTGCGGCCTCCAGCGCAGGCAACCCCGCGGGCCTCCAGAACGCGGCGTGACCGCGTCCTGCCTCCCCAGGGTTCCTGTGAGACCGGGTTCCATCGGGCGGGACGCGTAGAATAAAAGTGTCGACTCCCGGCTTTCGGTGCTCGCCGCCCTGTGTCCCAGCCCGCCCTCCCGTACGGTGCCCTCGGGGCTCGGGAGCCTCGTCCGGGCGAGCCCCTGGTGCTCGCGGTGCTGTCGCTCCCGCCGCGGATGCGCGGGCCCGGAACGCGGTTTGCCATGGGTGCAGGTGGCCGCCGTCCTGCCGCAGTCCCCGGGTCCCTTTGGGGGTGTAGCTGAAGGCGACAGGGGTTCCCGCAGCCGCTCCTCGTGTGCGGACCAGGACCCCGTCCCGGCAGCAACTCGTGAGTGGCGAGGCTGCATCGCCATAGGGAGCGGGGGAAGGAGCTGCCCGACTGGGTTCGCTTTTCCGCCGCTGGTAAGGAACCTGTTGATTGCTCCCAAAGCCGAGAGCCTGTCTCGGAGAGCCCGAAATCGGGCCAGCCCCCGCTGCGAGCTCCCTGGGCGGGGCGGAGCGGCTGCTGCGGGAAACGAAACTGAAACGGAGCTCGCAGCCATCTTGGCGGTTGATCCGCCGGGACGCGTTGTGCGGGTCGGCGTTCCTTTTTTCCCGTTGTATTTTCTCATAAAGTAATTTTGCGTGCGGATGAGACTGAGGTAAGAGCAGCTTTTTTTTCCCAAAGCCCTCGTCGTGTTTTTGCCCTCCCCTTGGCTCAGGGAGCACTTGTAAAACGGGGTCATTGAGCAGGGGGGCTGCACTGGGACTCCCTCGTAGCTGGGCAGGTGGGAACCCGTGGCGCTACACTCAGCCTCCCCATTTTATTGCAAAAATAAGTCCCGATCATGGCAGCCGAGCGCAGTTGTTTAATGAAAGTGAAATTTAAGTTGATCTTGAGGTTTTTGGTGAAGATGGAGAGCTTTATAAAGATGAGACTTGCATTGGAAAAGCTGTCTTTGTGACGATCCGTGCCTTAAGGAGGTCACGGAGGAGCAGGCAGAACGGGGACCCGGCGGTGTGTAGCATGTTCCATGTCTTTATCCTCTCAGTTCTGTAGCGAGTGTTACCAGAATGTGTTGGCCTGGATTCCTTACTTTTAAAAAGTAAGTATTTTATATTAATAGTTTAGTCTTAGCCCTGTACCTCAGGGGGGCAGCAGGACTTTGTGTGATAGAGTGAAATTTGGGCTGTAATGGAAAGAAAAAAACCTGTCCTACTGTTGCCAGCTGCACACCTATCCAATTTCTCTGCATGTTATCACTTTCATTCCTGTCCTGTGATGTTTTACCTCTACAGGTCACATAGTGTCCAGGGAGGAAAAGACACTTGGCGTTTCAGACTCTTTTGGCCATGAATCTGAAAATCATTGCAGGCGTGTTGCAGCTCTTTTTCTGTGTGACCATGCAAGCCGCTCTAGCTCCATGTGCTGGTCCAGCTCACCTCCTTGTGCTCCTTTGCTTCCTCATGCCCCCATTTCTCAAGTTGTAAAGTAGGTCTGAGATTCTTCTCTCCCTTGAGGCAGGAGAGTGGAGCTTGCTGTGTTTCAGGAGTGCATCTTGGACAGGCCCGTGCTGGAATCAAGCCTAACATGAACAGAGAGATGCTCGTGTCAAAGCTGCTTTTTGGAATTAACTTCACCTGCAATTTAGGGCCGCTGGTTCTCTCCTGGGCAGCCAGAGTTTGCTGTTTGTGTTTACAGGACTAATTTAGACTCCAAGAAAAGTAGAAAGAAAATTGATAAGGGAGAAGATTCTTGAAATGCCTCAGTAGCTGGGGTGCTGTTTAAACTGCATTTCTGGAATCCTGTAGTTGTGCAACGATGTTCTGAGTTCCTGTGTTTTCTCTCCTCAGGGCGGGAGAGTGTAAAGTGAGTGGCAGCTCCTGTCCTGGCTCAGCAGCAGCCTGGTTCCCCTGTGTGTCCCAGCAGTGCGCTATGATCAGAGGCACTGGGCGAGGCAGAGGCTCATACCTTACCCAGTCAAGACACAAGTGCCCCAGCACTAACCGAGGTCTTTTTAACCACCCTCGTACCCCGCCAGACACTGATCAGGAAACCTTTTTACACAAGCAGTTCCTGACAGAGCAGGACGCTGAAGTCTCTGTGTTGCAGGGACAAGGACCACGCAAGGAGTCGCGCACCAGAGGCGGGCGAGCTGCGGCGCCGGCTCCTGCAGACAGGTGTCAGGGCAGGGCTGGAGGGCGTAGGTTCTCCAGCCAGCATCCCCGGGTTGAGGCTTTGCCTCGCTATTGCCCTCCGCAGTACCTTCGTCAGGAGAACTCAAGGAGAGATTCTGATGCTGTCAGGCTGAATTTCCAAAGGCTGTCTCTTGCTGGGCAAGACTATGAACAAGAAATTCTGACTGTTTTCAGGCAGCTTGGGGAGGGGAGGACTTGCACAGCTAATGATCTGGCACGTAAACTTAAAACTCAAAAGAAAGAGGTCAACCGTGTTTTATATAAACTCCTCAGAGAAGGCAAGTTGCACAAAGGGGGAGAGACACCACCACTGTGGAGAATTGCCAGCCTTAGTTCAGGGAGAGAAAGAAGCCCTACTGACCACAGTGCCAGTTGCACAGATCCAGCTTGTGAGAGCAGAGGAGGAGAGCAGAGCACATTTGGCTCGGGAGACACAGAGATGGCTGAGACAAAGGAGAAAATCTGCAACTACTTGTTTAGTGTTGTGGAAACAACAGCTCTTAATCTTGCCAAAAACATTGGGTTTTCGAGAGCCAAGGATGTTAACGCGTTTCTTAGCGCTCTGGAAAAGCTGGGAGACGTCCACAAGCAGAATGCAACTCCGCCACGGTGGTCCCTGACAAATAGGAAACGTGAGAGGATGCAGATGAGGCTGAAGGCCAGCACACTAACACAGATGGCAGATGCCACACCTCCTGAGTCAGGTCTTCCCTCTTCCTTTGTCCCTCCATGTCCCCTGGAGATGACTGCAGCTTTGCCAGCAGTGCCGGCATCAGAAGAAGAAAGTGTAGAAAATGGGCAGCAGTCATTGGGGCAAGCTGGTCAGGGCAGTGCTGGTGACACGGAAACAGCTGCATCTGAGGACATTAAGCCTGAATTCTCCAGTTTGAGTAGTTACGATAACTCAGAAAACAGCAAGTGGACTACAGATGATATCCCAGATAATCTGAACGCTATCAACAAGCAGCCTGATAAGTCAGAATGCATCATGAATTCTCAGTCTTCCCCCAGTTATGCTGCCCCATTCGAAACTGCTTTCCCGTGTACCCCTGTAGAGAAACTGATAGCCTGTCAGGAGAAGAACCCAGTGAGTGGCCTTACTGAATATTCCCAGTACACATACCAACACTGTGATTTCATCATGCTGGAGCAGAACGGACCCTCTCATGAGCCACGGTAAGGAAATGTCCTACCTTTTCTGAGCTCTTTTTCAATAAAATTATTTGACTTAAACTAAGTTCACCTGCTCACCTGTCCTGTAGGGGCCTGCTGTTAATGTTTCTTTCATTTCAGAAGGATTAGCCTAGCTGATTCCTTGCATCAGCTTAAAAAATAATGCAAGGCTAAAATTTAACCCTAGGTAGCCCAGTTTTGGCATTCCTCATTTTGGGCAGCAGAGATGGGATTAATTTCTTCACTAGGTCCCTTCTCAATTACTTGCCTTCTATTTGACCATATAGAGGGAAACTGGTATTTCTAAGCTGCCTCTCAAGATGCTCACCCTGGAAATGGTGTAAAGGGAGCCCAGAACAAAGTATTTGGGTGCAGGTGTCTTACGTTAAACAAGATGGCCCCACTCGGGACATTTCTGTGTTGTAGCAGGTCAGAGCGGATTCTCTGAGCTGAGCATGTGGCATGACACTGCAGTTGGCTAAGTCAGTCTCTGGAGTCCTGCTTCCCTTTGCAGAATCATGGCTGTTACTGAGCACAAGCGAGACCGTGAGAATCTTCATATGTGCCACACTGGAATATGTCAATAGATCCACTAGACAGGAAAATTGGCCTGATTTCTAAAGATGGAGTCCCAGGGTTTTGTTATTTTGTTTGTTTTTTGGGTTTGTTTGTTTGTTTGTTTCTAAGAAAGGATCTAAATGGATTCAGCACCATAATCCCTCTCCAGATGTGGTTTGACTCACTCTTCTTGGAAGCAGATTTCCAGGGCTGTAGGATGGAAGATCAACTTGTTTGTTAGAGGTCACAGGAATGACGGAGGCAGAAATGTAAAAGGCAAGAGGTTTATGTGAGGCAGCCCCTTTCTAAAATGGGTGCCTGTATTGGTTCTGATTCAGAGCCAAAAATTAGGAAGAAACCTCAGGAGGGTTTACTTTGAGAGAAGCCAATCCAAAATGGCCCCTCCCAGTCACTGGCTCGGGAAAAAAATTCCTTAGAGAAAAGTGGAAAAAACCTGTTTATTTAACAGGCAAAGCATTCACCAGCACAAACAAAGAAATAATGAACAATATGAAACCATAAAACTTCTTGCTGCTCTAAAAGAAATGACAAACTCAGAAAGTCCCTCCGTGGACTGTGGCTCGGCTCACTCAGTCTCTTATCAGTCCCTTATCAGTCCCTCCGGTGCTGGAAATGCCGCGGCCCAGGCCCGGCCCGGCGGCCACAGGTGCGAGCTGCTGCTGCTCTTCTGGGTGCTCAGTCCAGAGCAGGCTTAAACAGGTCCAAAGAGAAAGAAAACCTACAGTCCAGAGAACTTCTCTGCCTCAGCTAGCTAAAAACTAACTAAAAGCAAAGGAGGGCTCTGTCCTGCTGTCTGTCCATCCGCAGACAACACAGCCCAGCAGCAGGAATGTGGGGGAGCGAGTGCAGTTCCTGATAACAAACTCCATGCTTCTCTCTCCCCCCCCCGGCCCCGTCACTCTCGGAACAAATCTTAAAGGTGCAACACTTACTATCTAGCCTAAACAAAGCAGGTGACTGGGGATAAAGGCATCATATAGCCAACCCAGGACAGTGCCCTGGATAGCCACAGAGAATGTCAGAGGGGGAGGAGTGACCCCCAAATGACCAGGTACAAATGAAACAATGCAGGCTGCTTTTGAGCTTTCTTATTCCTGGGCAGGAGCTGCAACAGAGCTGCTGCCTGTATACAGCCATTTCCTGTTTCTGGCACTTGTGGAACAAGGCAATTCATCCTGTTCCTTCAGAACAAAACATAGAGCTGCTCCTCTGTTGTGAACAGCTCTGGAAATGTAATGAAACAAGGCCCAGATGCAGTGCTGCTCAGGTGCCCTTGGTATTTTTGTCTTCTGCACCCGGCAGCCTGTACTTACTCTCCCACCTGTGAGCTGGCTGTTTCTTCTCTTTTGAATTCCAAGAGCAGCCTTGCTTGCTCTGAGAAGACCACACTTCTGTTTCTCAATATGCCCCTTTGGTTTTCTCTTTCCAAGGTTTAAGTTCCAGGCAATGATTAATGGGCGCCGATTCCCACCAGCAGAAGCAGGGAGCAAAAAGTTGGCGAAGCAGGAGGCAGCAGCTAATGCAATGAAGGTCCTGATGAGTGAAGTGGAGAACGGAAGGCATGGTGGAATTAAATGTGAAGAGCCGTTTCCCTCCGACAGCTCGGAACCAGAATTGGTGAGTCCTGTTTTCTTTACTTTGTGAGGCTGCTCAAACAGTATTGAGTCTGACACTGATTTCCTCCATCTTCTTGCTGTAGCCTTTGCAGCTGGAGCCAGAGGTGTCATCTGCAGCAGCTCACCTCAACCTGCTTCCTGGGAAGCACCCTATCAGCATATTAATGGAGTATGGTCAAAAATCAGGGAACATAATTGAATTCCAGCTGCTCTCTCAGGAAGGCCCACCTCATGATCCTAGGTATGGCATATTCTTGTCAGCTTTGAGGGAGGGTGGAAACTCTTCCTTCACTGTCCTTCCCCTTCAGCATGCTGCCCACGTTCCTGGACTTGTCACTGACCTAGCTGAGTGCTCCTGTTAGCCAAGGATTCTGGGCATGGCTCATCCGAGGTATCTAGTTCCAGGAGGAGACCCAAAGTGATGCCCTTTCTCAGATAAAGGATGCTGTTTCTTCTGCCAGAGCAGGGGTGGGTTCCAGTCCTCTACCCTTCCTGGAGGTGCTCTACTGGAAGTGTTTTGGGCCATCACAGTAGATTTCAGTCGGAGATAACCAAGAAGGATTTACCTGGAAGTGGGACATGGGGATAATAACCAGATTGAGACGCCTATGGTTAACACTTTTCATGTGCTATAATGTCCTGTCAGGTTCAGCTACTGTGTGAAAATGGGTGACCAAATTTTCCCTGCTGTGGTAGGAAACAGCAAGAAGGGAGCAAAGCAAATGGCAGCAGAAGTAGCTGTGAAGATTCTTTCTGGAGAGTCTGTACCCCATGTCTTGCCTGAACAGGTATAAAGAGCTTCTTTGTAAGACCCACATGTTTGGAATTGGATGTTCCCCCCCCTTTTATTTCCTGTTCTGCTGGATTTCACCCCACAAGGTCAAGTGGGGGTTTGCTGCTGCTCTTGGCCTGCACTAAATGCAGCTGCTCAGTGTTTAACAGCCTTCTCCTGTCTAACTCTGCTCTAGCCCGTTGTGAAGCCCTACAGTGACCAGTCCATGCACAATATTGCCACTCCAGATGAATCCAAAGTGGTGAAAACAAAGGGTGTTGGGGAGCTCATCAAATACCTCAACGTCAATCCTGTCAGCGGTCTGCTGGAATACGCCCGTTCCAATGGGTTTGCTGCAGAGTTCAAACTCATTGACCAGTCAGGACCTCCCCATGACCCCAAGTAAGTAGCAGCATCTGGCAGGAGGAAATTGTGCGCTGCTGCTCTTGTCCAAGGAAAAGGCCAAAAAACTCAAAATTGCTGGTACCTTTTGAAATGGCAGCAGAGCTAGTTGCTGCCTCTGCCAAATCTTGTCCCTCTGATTCCCTCCTCTCTCCATTTACATTTGAGAATGTAAAAACCAAACCAAAATCCACAGGTTTCTTGGTTTCTTTGTAGGTTTGTCTATCAGGCGAAGGTTGGAGGCCGCTGGTTCCCGGCTGTAACTGCACACAACAAAAAGCAGGGCAAGCAGGAGGCAGCCGATGCAGCCCTCCGAGTCCTGATTGGGGAATCAGAGAAGATGGAGCGCCTGGAAGGGATGAGCATCACCGAAGTAAATCTTCTGCCAGACCTAGGGTTGTGTTTGTAGTCCTGCCTGTCCTCCTCTTTTCAGTCCAGCCGAAAAATGCTTTCAAAATCAACTGTGATCCCTTTGTTCTCTGCAGCTGTTGATAACCTGATATGGTTTTCCTGAAGTGGGTTAGATGTTTCTTCAGGGCACAGGCATACCCTTCTGTCCTACAGGCCTCTGCTTTAGGGCTGAATTATTAACAGATTTTTCCACAAGCTACTGAAATGTGTTCCTGTGGTAGAATAGGAACATGCTTATTTTTAATTATATGACTTTTTTATTGCTTCTTCCAAATTTTTGTGCTGTATTAAAAATTGTGTGCCAGCTCAAAAAATTAATGCATCAGATAAATGCAAAGCCCTAGTTGCGTCAGGATGGCTGTCCCAAACTTGGGCTGATTTAAGTCACACTTAGAGTATTGTGATCTCTGAAAAGCCTCATTCCAGGCGGCACAACTGGGCACAGCAGCTGAGGCTCTAAATAGCAAAGCCATCAGGGAGGATTTGTCAGTCAGCAGTGCTGGAGGAGATGAGTTGGTCTGCGCTGGGAATGACTGTGCACTCTCCTCACAGGCAGCCGGAGGAGGAATTCCTCCAAAGCCAGGAACAGATTTCCTTGGCTGAGTCTCTGGAAATAAACAGGTTGGTTTTGTTCCTTCTTGCTCAGGGTTTTTCCTGGCATTCTCAGGAGGCCATTCCTCAGCCCATGTCGCCTGCTGCCAGGAAGACAGCTTGCTGCCATCTCTGATGTGGCTGAAGCAGAACTCAAAGCCTTGGATGAGGTTTTCCCAGAAATACCTAAAAGAACTTCGCTCCCCCCCTCCCTTGACACAGCACTGCCCAAAGCTCAAGTTTTCTGTTTACTGCTTTCTGCTTGGAAAGCTGTGCTTCAGGTTAGGTTAGCTCATTCTTGAGCTGTGTCGTGTGACCTGCTCATGACCTGTGCTGTTGTGTCCTCATCCCAGCTCCCTGTGAGTGGCAGCACCCTGCACGATCAGATGGCCATGCTGAGCCACCAGCGCTTCAACTCCCTCACTGCTCGCATCCAGCACAGCCTGCTTGGGCGCAAGATCCTGGCTGCCATCATCATGCGCAGAGGAAATCAGGGCTTGGGAGTGGTGGTCAGCATTGGAACAGGTATGAACAGCTTCTTCCAGCACACTGAACTCCTGCTTCCCTGCTAGGTTTCCTTGTCAGCCACAGCTCAGACATGGCTGTTGCTGTAGGCTTCTTCAGAGAGGGTACAAAACGTTCCCAGGGCTCACATGGTGTCACGAGTTGTCTGGTTAGAGAGAAGAGAACAAAGCAAATGTGCCTGCAGCTATATTGCTCTTAATCTTTGCTTGTATTGCTGTGTCCTACTCTGTGCATCAGAGCATGGGTTCCTTATGTGCCAGAGCACACGGTCCCCCATTTTCTCACAGCTGCACGTACCTTATCTCCCTCCCTGCTTTGCTGCCAGGCTTCTACCAGGAGTGATGGGCTGAAAAGCCCTCGAGAAGGTGTAGTCCCCCAAAACTCATGGCAATTTAAATCTGCCTGTCCCTAAAATGGTGTCTCTCTATTTTCTTAACTGCTTGTGATAGTGATTTAATATGCAGGGTGCTTGTGCTGGTGCTGCTGCTCAAGAGCCCAAAGAAATAAGACTTCCTCCCTCTGTCTCTGAAGCCATCTTGACTTTGATACCTGCCCTATTATTTAATTCTTTGTTTGTTTGTTTCAGGTAATCGCTGTGTGAAAGGAGAAGAGCTGAGCTTGAAGGGGGAGACAGTAAATGACTGTCACGCAGAAATCATTTCTCGAAGAGGCTTTGTGAGGTGAGAAAAGGGGAAACTCAAAAGGAGAAGGGCCTGCCAGGAGCTGCTCTCTCATTCTGGAGGGATGTAGCTGAAACACACCCCTAGTTTTTTGCTGTTCTGAGAGATGCTGTGATCCTCAGACACTGTTTACTCATGTGTTGTTGAATAGAGGGAAGTTACTTCTGATAAGAAAAGGCCATGCCTGAATGATGACCAAATAAGTACTGAATGGGAGACTTGCCAGGAGTACAAGGGCTGCATCTGATGTACTTAATATTAAGCCTCCTGGTGAAGCTGCTGTGCTCATGTACAGGGTTCTCTCCTGCCTGAGCACAGCTCCTGCCATGGCAAGCCACTGCAGGCTTGGTCTCCTGGCCTTTCTGGGTCTGGGTGTAGAAGCATTCAGGAAAGCATTCTGCATATGTTTGCTTTGATAATTAAGATATTTTTCAGAGGCTGGAAAGGGTTTTCCCAACTAAGCTGCACAGTTCTTTTCTTCCTCTTCCTCTTCTCCTCCCACATTCACTGTGGCACTTCTTAGTTTTTGAAACCTAAAGTGAGATTAAGCCGGACTGCTTGGTTAACGTCTGTCCTTGAGTTATGAACAAAAAAATCAGCTGCTTCCTCCAAGCCTTTGTGTGCTGCCACTGTGCTCTGCATTCCTCAGCAAAGCAAAGTGTTGAGGGCATGTCCCTGGGAAGTGATGAATCAGGATTGCATCTTGCTTACTGTCTATTTCAGCTGTTAATCTTGACAGTGGTGGCTGCTCTGGCACAGTAGAGTGAACTCTACCTCTCCTTGCAAAATCAGTCCCTGCACAGGCTCTGCTCAAGGACTGTCTGAGAGGCTGCAGTTTTTCTTTAGTCCTTGACATGATGTTGGAAACCTCAGGGTTTTCCCTGGCCACAAGCAGCCATTGAAGACCCTATCAGTGTAAACAGATCATGGGCTCCTTCTAATACCACTTGAATTCAGCTGGCTGCAGGGTTGTTTACTTTTAATGCAAACTTGCTGCTGACTAAAGGTGCTGGTTAACAACCTTGAAGTCGTCTTCACACTGGGATCAGGTGCATGCGAGCAGCACCCAGCCAGGCTCCTTCTTTTCTCCTGCCAGTGCTTCCCTCTGCTTCCCAGACAGGATACTGCTTTTCTACTGCTTGTCCTCTGCATGGCAGAAAATCTGCTGGATTTTTTGCCCTTCTTCTGCATCAAGCATTGTTTGTTGGCTTCCCAGTCATCCTCAGCCACAGCTCCTGGTCTCTGCTCTTCCATGTGACAGGAGTGGGTGATGTGGGACCCTGCCTATCCGTTGAAGCACTTCTTGTCTGAGAAGCAGAGCAGCCTTTTGACAGGATGGTGTTCTTTGCAGGTTTCTTTACAGTGAGCTGATGAAGTATGACCCATCTAATCCTTCGTCTGCAGAAGAAAGCATTTTTGAGCAAGCGGGAGGAAAGAAACTCAAAATAAAGAGCAGCGTTACTTTTCACCTCTACGTCAGGTTTGTGTTGGGGGTGGGGGGAGTGGGGTGTTGAATGACTGGAGTCAGCAGCACTGTCACACCCCTGGCTGTTTCCTTTACAGTCAGTGCTAACCAGACAGGGTTTGTTTTCTAGCACAGCACCATGTGGAGATGGAGCACTCTTTGATAAATCCTGCAGCGATCAGGCAAAGGAGATGGGACAACCCCAACACCAGCCTCTCTTTGAGAACCCCAAGCAAGGCAAGCTGCGGACTAAGGTGGAGAACGGTGAGTGCAATCACTCCCTGCATGATGGGGTGGCTTCAGTCCTCTCCTTGGAGCCTTTCTGGTACTCCAGAGCTTCCTTACCCCTCTCTGTATGCTGTTGTGGGATTTGCATTCAGGAACCAAAAGAGGTAGATGGAAGGCTTTAGAGAGAGAGGCCCTTTCCCTTCTCAGCTCTGCCTGTTGCACTGCCACACTTGTGAAGTTTGCAGCTGAAGTTTGATGCAAAGCTCCAGATCTAGGTCTGTGTTCTACCTTTCAAGCAAAGTTCTATTCTTCTTCAGCCATGTTGAAAATTACTCATCAGTACCCAATACTGAATGCCAGATTGTTCCCTGAACCTGGTGTCAGGCTCCTGAGTTCACTCTGGGTATGCAGAAGTGTTTTGTGTGGTTGCTCGTGGGGTTTTGATTTATTGAATACCTGACACTATACAGAAAAGCTTTCTTGTTCTCTTGTGCAGGGGAAGGTACCATTCCTGTGGAGTCGAGCGACATTGTGCCCACGTGGGACGGGATCCAGCATGGGGAACGGTTACGAACCATGTCCTGCAGTGACAAAATCTTACGCTGGAATGTACTTGGCTTGCAAGGGGCATTGCTGTCACACTTCCTAGAGCCAGTTTATCTCCATTCTGTTACACTCGGTGCGAAACCCTCTGTCCTTTCAGGGTAAAACTAGGCTGCAGTGACAACTCGTCTCACTCCCCAGTGGGATGGCAGAGTTCATTTGTGGAGGGTGTAGGAGTGACAGACTGAAATGTCTTTCTCAGGAGAGCTGTTTGAAAATGGAAGGGGAGTCTGTGGATTTTAGGTTGTGAGTAGAGTTGGTGTCTCTCCAAAGTTCTGGATTTTTAGGAAGCACATGTGATCTAGGAGAGTGAGACAAAAACTGTGTGTTTGTGTCTTCAGTGAGACATGTTGCAGTCTGTAGACCATTGTCTTATACACCCAGACACGTGTAGCTATGCTGATCCACATACTGTGGGCTTTCGGGAGCCTGTGAGCAGTGCTGCACTTCCTGGAGTTTGGCCAATCCGTCACCTGTGCCATCCTAACACCTTTACCTCTGTCTCTACAGGTTACTTGTACAGTCAGGGTCACTTGACCCGTGCCATCTGCTGCCGCATGGAGAGGGATGGGAGCACACTGAAGGAAAAGCTCCAGGCTCCGTATCACATTAATCATCCTGAGGTACTGCAGCTGTAGCACCTCTTCATCTTTCTGTCCCCCATTCCTTTGCCTGTGGGTTTGGGGGTCCCTGAGGTGCTCTGCAGGGAGGGTCGTTGTGCAGCAGCCCTCCAACCAGGGGCAAGAATTAGTGACCAGAAACACAGAATCATACAATCAAGGAATATCCTGAGTTGGAAGAGACCCACAATGTCTCATCAGGTCTAGCTCCTGGCCCTACACAGGACAACCCCAAGAATGTGACCTCTTTGTGTCACCCCACAGTTTGGGGGTTACTGGCAATGTCTTAGTCTGGAAAAAAGGACACTAAAGTTGCCTCTCTAGCCTTCAACTCAGTAAGAACCTTCTCTTTGTGGCTCTGGAAAGTTTGGGATGAGCTAAAACCTTAGGGATGAAAGGGGCAAGGACCAGGTTAAGCTACCTTCTTGTGCAGGTTGGACGAGTCAGCGTGTACGACTCCGCAAGGCAGACAGGCAAGACAAAGGAGTCGTCGGTGAATTGGTGTCTTGCTGATGAAAGCGAAGTTGAAGTCTTGGATGGCACCAAAGGGAAAGTAGATGGGTAAGAAGAGCCTTTCCTGACACTGCCTTTTCCTCACACGGTCTGGGGGAAGGGGGGCAGCTCTGAGGTGGGGAGTACACTCTGCACTGTTACAGCACCCTGCACATGGGAAGGGCTGGGTGGAGAAGTTTTAAACAGACATAAGCAAGCACTCCTGAAGGAAAACAAAACATTGCCCAGCTTGGACCCTACCACTGAGCCCTGCCAAGTCCAGAGCTCCTCCATCATAGGATTTTCCCTGAGCCCCCTGCTTCTCTTGGCTCTTCTCAGTATCCCATCCCTCACTGCTGCCACTGTCTTCCTTCTCAGTGTGAAGCTGGAGGTGTCTCGTGTGTCCAAGAGGAAAATGTTCACCCTGTTCCAGCAGCTCTGTGCAAAGAACAACCGCAAAGACCTGCAGAGCTTCTCCGTGTACTCGGATGCCAAGGAGGCAGCCAGAGCATACCAGGCAGCCAAGCAGTGCTTCTTCAGCACGCTGGAAGAGCTGGGCTATGGCAGCTGGATCCGCAAACCCCAGGAGGAAGAAAATTTCTGTCCTTGATGCGTAAGGAAGCGCTCTGCAAGGAGTGGGGGGTGATTGAGCACAGTGTATGCATGGCTGTGCTCACCCTTCTTTCACCACGTTTTTGGAGTGGAATCAGGACTGTGCAGCAGTTTCCTGTAGGCCTGGCTGCCTTGTTCTTGTCACTCAGACCCTGCATTTTTAAAATGTGCATGTAAATGATTCTCCTTTTTAAGCAAGGGCAGGCTCAGTCCCCATTTGCTTTTTTTAATAGTTTTGTCCCTCCTCTTTTTTGTTTTTTAAAGAAGGCACGAGAAACCAGAGGAATTTTCAAGACTGTGAGCTTGAAATCTTTGGACCATGTACTACAAATCCCTCCGGCAGGTTTTGAGGCAAATTTTCTCCTTTGAGATTTAAAAAAAAAAAATACTAGGCTGTTTGACTGTTTTTTTGTGTCTCTGTTGGAAGATTACTGGCAGCCCAGCCAAGCTGGGACATGGGACTGATGTCTGTTTTTTGTTATTAATGCAGAATGTTATGCTGGTCCTATGGCTGCACGTTGCAAAGTTTCAGTATTGTTGGCCATGGGTGTGTTAATTCCTGCTGAGGTGAAGAGGGGCCTGTGGTGGGGGGGTTTGGAGAGAGACAGAGATGAGTTAGTATTTGCTAAATGATGAAGGGAGCCAGGTATGGAATTGAGCCTCTTGCCTCAAGCACAGGGCTCGTTGGGCAGAGCTGAGCCCATGAAGGCTTGGCTCTGAAATGCTGGGGCAGAGCCCTCCAGCTCCTTCCCTCACTGCTAGCTCTAGGATGGGGTGTCTTGTCTACAGTTTCTGGACGCCAGTGGTGGTTGCAGGCCCTGTCCTGTATCTCTCTGTGTCTGAGCTGAACCACATGCCAGAGATGCTGGTGGAAGGCGAGAAGTAGCAATGCTGTTGCCATCCAACAGCAAGTTTTTTGGGTGTTGTTGGAGCAGCCCCTTTCCCTGTAGAAGACAAATGCTGTGTTTGCCTGGGATGAGAGCTCTGTCTCATATGAGACAGAGACCAAAGACCTGTTAGCATGGAAGTACAGCCAAACTGAGGAGCCTTAAGGATGGGAGCAAGACCCTGGCTCTGGCTGTGATCTCCACAGGACAGCTGAATGCAGCCAGGCTGGGGCCAAGCAGAGTCACCACTTGCTTAGAGTCTGGCTGTCACATGTTCACCATTCCTGCAGCTGCCCAGGAACATCCACTGCCACTCAAGAGCTGTGATGGGTAGGAACTGCCTTGGCACCCAGCCCACAGCAGGGCTGGGGGGCTCCTCTGTCTGCAGCTGCTCAGGGAACTGTGCCTGAGGCTATGGGGGCTCCTGTTGTGCTCCCTACACCCTCCCAATACTCACAGATCTCCACTCCCCACTGGGGTGCAGCAGGACCCCCCTCCATCCTGCACTCACTTGAGGCCAGACCAACAGCAGAGGAGATACAGAGGTGGGATGAACTGGGACAAGCCCCTGGCACGGGGCTGCTTTGGGAAACAAAGCTCTTAACATTTAGGTGTTGCAGTGCACCCCTGGGAGCAGGAGCAGCAGCTGCAGCAGCTGGCATTTCTCTGGCTGGGTGAAGTGCTGGGATTTAAATTAATTTCTAGCGTGCAGCTTCCCCTGGCCCTGTGTGTTGCCAGGCCCGCCAACTCCACTCCCCCCAGCCCTGGGGATTAGTGGTATTTATAGCAAACGCTCCATTTCAGTTTTCCCCAATGAGGCCAATTCCTGCTGTCCAAGGGAGTGCAGGAAGTGCTGCTGGCCATGGTGTCAGCCCAGTGACCCACGGTGGGGCCCAGTTGCCAGCAGCTCCCAGCTTGGGTTGATTGTGTTTTCCTTGTGAAACTCACCTTGTGCCTGCTCTTGGCTCCAGCACACTGAGCCTGAAGTGGAACAGAAGATGGTGGAGCTGGAGCAGCCTCTGGCACTTGCTGCCCTCGCCCTGCCTGCAGGTAGGACCTAAAAATAGCCTCTTGTGCTTGGTCTATGCGTTCAGCTCAGAGCCAGAGCTGAGCAGTTCTGTCCTTCTCCCCATGCCTCCGCTCCTGCTCTGTTGTCTCCTGGGAGCTCCAGAGCTTGCACAGAGGTTGGCAGCACCAGGCTGGAGCCTGGGGCTGCCCACTGAGGCTGGGGCCCACGTGGCCTGAGGGGAAATGCAGTGAATGATTGGTGCTCCCAGGAGCAGAGGAGAGAGCTGAGCGTGTCCTCATGGATCAGGTTTCATGCTCCTTCTCTCTCTCCCTCGGCAGCTGGGATTTTCCTCTTACAGAGATGATGCCTTCCTAGCCTCTCACCTTGGTCACAGGCAGCCAGAGTCACCCCAGCCCTGGCTGCATCCTGCTCTCTTGGGCCCGCAGAGCACAGTGTAGGATGAAATGACACCAGATGGCACCAGCCTGGTCCTGTGTGAGTATTTATTGGTTTGCAGGGGCTGCCTGAGCCCGGTACCTGGCTCTCTGGCCCTGGGACTGGCCATTCCCCATGCTATTTGGAGGTGGGGGTGCCCTGGCCAAGCTGCAGCAGGGAGTTGGTGGTGTAGTTCTGGAAGAGGGGCTGCAGGAACATGCCAATGGTGCCAAAGACACAGACGAAGACAAAGATCCACAAGAAGAGGCGGTCGATGACCATGGCCACATACTTCCAGTCCTCGCTCACCTGCACGGAGCCGGGAAAAATGCTGGGTCAGGCTGGGGCCTGAGGTATTGCCTGACACTGCCCTGACTGGGAATTTGGCATATCCTCGGAGCCTTGAATCTGCTCTCTCAGCACTGCAGCTCCTGAGGCTGCCGGCCAGCCTGCTGTGGGCCTCACGGGGCTCACTCCCCCTGCTGTCACCTGCACCACTGAGCCCAGGAAACGTTTCCCCAGTGAGCAGAGTTGGGGGGGGGGGGGGGGGGGCTCTGCAATATCTGCAGCCTGACAGTGCCATGCAAGGCCAGGCCTCCTGGGAGCCTTCTGAGTTTCCAGAGCAGGTGCTTCAGCCTGGGACTGCAGTGCTGGACCCCTTACCCAAGCAGGAGCTGCAGGACCTCACTGGGCATGGGGCTAGGCAGGGAGCCCCTTGGCGCTTGTGCACATCACTTCCTATGGTGCAGCCATGAGCCAGAACACACTCTGCACCCCCCAGCTCTGGCCACCCCTGAGCACTGCCCACTCCCAGATGCACACCGCCCACCTCAACTTACGCTCTGATCATCATCCTCACTGCGCATGTGGTCAGCGATGAAGCGCACGCCGTCCACCGCTTCCTCCAGCCCACAGCTGCAGCCAGCTGCTGGGGCCGGTGCCTGCCCCTGGCGCTCCCGATAGCCATTGAGCCCCTCGGCCTTGGCAGCACCAGGGTTGGCATAGCAGGTGCAGGTGCGGGCACCAGCCTGGACAAAGAGAGTGGTGGCAGCAGCGCGTTCCTGGGTGTGCCGGCGCTGGCGCAGACGCTGGCGTGCGCAGCTCTGCCGCGGCTGCTTCATGAAGAGCAGCGCTGGGAGCTTGTGGAGGAAGAGGGTGCGGACCCAGGGTGGCATGGTGTGCGTGGTGGGCGAGCGGTGGTGCACATTGAGGACACAGACGCTGGTGACGATGGAGAAGGTCACCAGCACCATGGTGAACATAAGATACTTGCCCACCAGTGGTACGTCCAGTGAGGTGGGTGGCACAATCTTGGAGATGAGCAGGAGGAAGACGGTGAGGGCGAGCAGGACAGAGATGCAGAGTGTCATCTTCTCGCCACAGTCAGACGGGAGGTAAAACACAAGGATGGCCAGGGAGGTAATGAGGATGCAGGGGATGATGAGGTTGATGGTGTAGAAGAGCGGCTTACGCCGAATGATGAAGTCATACGTGATGTCCACATAGGTGGAGTCATCAGGGTTCTCGTTGCGCCGCCCTGGCAGCGCCACGATGTCCCACTCGCCGCTGGGTGTGAAGTCATCCAGGCTGGCCACCTCACTCTTCAGCACCAGGTCAATCTCGGTGCGGTCGTAGGTCCAGGAACGGAACTTCATCGTGCAGTTCTGCTGGTCAAAGGGGAAGTGCTTCACCTCGATCTTGCATGCGCTCTTGTAGATGGCAGGTGGCAGCCAGAAGATGCTGCCATCGTAGGAGATCACCGCGTTGGAGTAAAAGGAGACCTCATACATCCCGTCAGCACTGGTGTGAAGAGAGGTGCTGTCAGTCCCAGCGTTGTCAGCCCCAGCAGTACAACAACACGGCCCCCTGCCCTGGGTGGGGTTGGGGAACACATAGCCCTCCCAAAAAATGACCTACTTGTTGTAGAGCACCACATCAGGCAGCCAGATGTGCTTGGAGGGCAAGCGGACCTTCTTCATGTTGTCAAAGTCCTCAGGCTTCCACGTGAGGCGATAGTCCTCCCACTCCTGAGGACAGGTGTGATCAGCCCAGCCCAGCCACAGCATGGGGGCCTGGGGCAAGGGGGTGGGTCAGGGCAGGGGGAGACACAGAGTTCCCACACAGGCTTCATGGGGAATTATAACAGGGCAGGGTAGACATTCGGGTCCCACACAGGGTCTATGGGGGTCCCTGTGACAGGGATGGGTCTCAAGGCAGGGGCTGGGGAGTCCTGAGGCAGGGTGAACACAGGGGTCTCAGGGCCATGTCAGAGTCCAGGATGCCCACCTGGGTCAGCCAGACATTCGTGGTCATGATCTGCTCCCGCTCATGCTGCAGAGAGAGAAGGGCCAGTCACTCAGGGTGCTGGGAGAGTTCGGGGCCCCCTCGCTTGCCCAGTAGGTCGGGGAGTTGAGTCCTGGCCAACTCACCACGCTGATGAGCTGCGCCAGCGACACCATCAGCTGCACGGTCACCAGCTCAGAGCCATTGGTCGCCGGCCGGATCAGCTTGTTATAGCGTGCAGGGTCCAGGAGATACTCAACCAGTCGCTCCTCCGTGTCTGTGCCCAGGCTCCCTGGGGCATGGCGGAGCCTGAGTCCCATGGTGGCGGGCAGGGCCCCCCGCGGGGGTCCGGGCACCCCCCGGGATAGAGCCTGTACCTGCCCGGGGCTCTGTGCCTGGCAGTCCGAGAGCAGGAATGATGGGGTGCATGGTAACGGGCGTGGGTGTCATAGCCGGGCACGGAGCAGGGAGGGCCGGGGGAACAGTGGGCGGCCTGAGGGGCTCCGTGACTGGGGCCGAGCGGCCGGGCAGGGCCTGGGGTTCCCCTCTGCCCTCCCCTGCCCATCCCCGCCATTCCCGGGGGGATGGCCCGTTCATGACACCCTCTCCCCTGTTCCTGTCGGCCCCTGCCCACCCCGGGCACCGCCTCGGAGAGCCGGAGCCCCCGGCGGTCGCGCAGCCCCGGGGGGTGGAGGAGCGCCGCAAGCGCCGGTGGCACCGGCACCGCAGAGGGGCCGGTACCGGCTCCGCTCCGGACCTGTCCTGTGCAACAGGCGCAGCCACCGGGCCCGGTCCGGTCCGGTTCCCCCCCCCNTGACCCCTCCCGGGCAGGGACGGGGCTCCCCCGCTGGCCCCGCCCCGCTTCCCCGGGGCTTATCGAGCGTCACTTCCGGCACATCACGAGGCGCTTCCGGCGGGGAGGCCCCGCCCATTCCGGCGACGGCACTTCCGGGAGCGGGGCCGTCCCGCCGCCATCTTGGGCGGGCTCCGGGGCTGCGGCGGCGGCGGCGGCGGAGCGGGGCCCTCCATGGGAAGATGCAGCGGGCGGGGCCGGAGGAGGCGGCGAGGACGCAGGTGGCGGCGGGGGGG
>VWZV01005864.1:122581-141537 GCA_013397155.1 Irena cyanogastra | reverse complement strand
GCTCCTGAGGCGGGAGCTGCGGCTGCTCGAGTCCATCTTTCACCGCGGCCACGAGCGGTTCCGCATTGGCAGCGCCTGCCCGGACGAGATCAGCTGCGAGTTCGTCCCGGGGGCCGGGGCCCGCGCCGGCGCCTCCGCCTCCCGGGGGTCGCCGCCGGGACCCGTCCGTATTCACTGCAACATCACGGTGAGGCCCAGGGCGTGCGGCGGGCCCCGGCTCCGCGGGGACACCGCAAGGCGGCCCCGGCACCGAGCGGCCCCTCCTTCGCGCGTACGGGGCTGTCGCCGTTGGGGCCCAGGGTGAGCCGAGCCTGGGCCCCAACGTCCCTGGCGGCGGCTGCGCGGCGCGGGGGTCGCTGCCCCCGTCCGCCTCCTCTGCGGGGCCAGCGGGAGCGCCGTACGGGGCCACCGCCAGCTCCTCGGGGCTGCGGCTCACGCGGAGAAAAACCAGCGGGCAGTGCCCGGCTGCACTCCCGCCGTCCCAGTGTATGAGAACTGGCCGTTCCCCGTGGTGTTTGGAATCCCCAGTCCTGTCCAGCTGCTCGTCCCCGGTCATGGAACCTCTCAGACTGCCCCCGTTTTCCCTGCTTCCCCCGGTTTTGTTTTGGAGGGTTTCCCGGGGGCCCTGCTCTGCCTGGAGAAGAGGCATCTGCGCCAGCAGCGTCGGCTCTTCCTCTCTGCTCTGGCTCATCCGCACCGGTGTTTTAGGGCTCCTGGTGCTGGATGGCTTGGCGCTGGTGTGCTGATGCCCTCTTTGATCGCAAGTTACGACTGGTTTGTGTCTCCAGGCGAGGAGGGCTAGCAGAGCTTGGATAGCCCATGGTGTAGATTCTGAGTGGGACTAACGACCAGGATTTTCTGGAGGGGCATGTTGGGAGTGTTGCCAGAGGCTTTGTCCTGGATTAAAGGTGCCTGCTTGGCCTCTACCCTGCGTGGGTGCTGCCAGGTTCTTCTCCTGTAACTGCTGGTGCAAAGCTGTGAGTGTAGTAGCCCGTGGGCATCGTGGGATGCCCTCAGTGTCCTTCGTCTGCTACTTCCCACCCCAGTGGCCCCACGACCAGAGGAGTGGCCAAAATGCCACTGTCCTCCCTCCGTGTTCAACCCTGGGCCGGGGGGACACAGCACAGAGCCAGCCCGCAGGGTCAGAGTAGGGCTTTGTGTTGCCCTTAGCCCCAGAGTCGTGCTGGAGGGTGGATCAGTCGCTGTGGCCTGATCTCTGTGCTGGAGGGATCTGTTTACAGAAGGTGCAGGGCTTCAGCCCCCACCCTGCCCGCCTCGCTGCTCTGTGCCTCGCTCCATCCCAACAACACCCCCTTCTCCCCCTCGCCAGGAGTCTTATCCAGCTGTTCCCCCAATCTGGTCTGTGGAGTCAGACGATCCCAACCTGGCAGCTATTCTGGAGAGGCTGGTGGAAGTCAGGAAAGGAAATACGTTGGTGAGATACGCTCTGCTGCCCGGGAGAGGGGAGGGCTGGCAGCTTTGGGGGTGGGGGTAGCTCCCTGCTTACATGGCCCCAGCTGCCTGAAGTGGGGGTTGCCTCTGGTCTCATAAATGTTCCAGATATTTGGGGTGAACTTCTCTGACCTTGTTTGATGCTGGGGTGGGATTTGGCACCTGTGTCAGCGCTGCTTGGAGCAGGAAGGAGCAGCCCTGAGCTCTCAGCTTGCTGGCTGCAGTGGGGAGGCTCAGCTCAGCATGGAAGTCCCCACACTTCGCTGACCCTCTGTTCTCTGGACAGCTTTTGCAGCACCTGAAGCGAATAATCTCTGACCTGTGCAAACTCTACAACCTCCCCCAACATCCAGATGTTGAAATGCTGGACCAGCCTCTGCCAGCAGAACAGGTAAGTGTCTCAGGAAAAGGCTCCCAGAGCTCAGAAAACAAGTTTCCTGGGCTTCTAGGGTTACCAGAGGAGGAACACAGTGGGTGAAGGGTTGGATTCCTGTCCTGGGTGATGCCAGCCTGCTCCACTGGGCCTTGGTGCTGTTTTCTGTAAAGGTTCTCAGCTGCTCTTTGCTTTTAATTTGGTTCTGCTTGTTCGTCCCTGTTTGACCTCACCTTGGAAGCGTCTGGGAAGGCAGGAGAGCATTTTCCCAGGATGCTGACCACGCAGTCTCCATCCCTATCCTTCTCTCTCCACAGAGCACCCAGGAAGAGGTGTCCTCTGAAGAGGAAGATGAAGAGATGCCAGAGGTAAGCGCCACCTTAGTGTGTGAGAATATATTCCAGAGAGCACAGGTAGAAAGGTGCTGAATGGTGCTGAAATCTTGCCTGGGAGAAGCTCGTGGCTGCCAGCCAGGGAAATTTGGATCAAAGGCTGGATAGTTGTCAGCATTTTGATGCTGAGGATTCTGGGCACCCCATATTCACAAACCCCAGGAGAGCACAGGAGCTGAACAGTGTAGCCATGGCCTCCGAAGGCACGTGGATGAGCTGTGAGCAGAGCTGCTTGGACAATATGTGCTGTTCTCTAAAGCCTGAAATTTCTGTGAGAGAGATGGATTTCTGGGTTGCTGTTGCTGGCAGGGAAGTCACTATTGCACGGAACTCCCACAGAGAGGATGAGGTCAGGTGGCTGAGTGTGCAAGTGAGCTAATTGCCAGGAGTGGTGGATGCAGCCACACTTCTCTGCAAGCTGAGGGCACCTTGCTGCAGAACCCACAGGCTCTGGTTGGTTGGTTTGCAGTTTAGAGATCTGTGGAAGTGGGTGGAATAATCTTGAATCTCCATGGTGACGTTTAGCAGTGCCTCAGACACGAGAGCAGCACGGGCACTGAGTCAGCAGTGCCGCGGAGCCTGGGGGCAGGTCACTGAGCAGCAGCACCCCAGCACCTGGGGGGTTTTAGCACAGTTAATTGCTTGCTAAATTAAGGCTGGGCTTTGCCAGCATCCACGGGGAAAAGGGGGAAGGTTAAACTGGCACCAGCATAACCTTGTGAATTTGCAAGTCTGCTGCTTTATGGCAAATCAGTGTGTGCAAGGCCTCCACTCCTGTGGGCCGGAAAAATAAATCCCCAGGAGCTGAGCATTCCCCCTTGTGCTTTTTGGTAATGCCATGTGTTGTGGAGGGAGAACGCTCCCATGTAGAGCAAAGGTTTTGTGCTGACTGATGGGATTTGTTCAGCTGTGTGGAGGAGTGGAGCAGCAGAACTGTGCCCTGGCACAGAGATTCATTATGCAGGTTAATCTACTTGAGGGATTTTCTAGGAGGATCTGTTTTCCCATGTGAGGCTAAAAATGTCCAAGCTCTTCCAAAACGCTGCTCAATAGCCACGAGCAGCCCAGAGAGGCCAGAGAAAACACTTGTTCAGAGGATTTAGTGCCAGCACTGGAGCTGTGCATGTCCACAGCCATTTCCAGGCAGCTGAACCCTGTGTGCATGGGGAGAGATTCCTGTAGTGGGCCCAGATGGCTGCAACTGTTTTTTCCCATCGGAGTCTTGCATTGCCACGTGTTCTTGTGGGAAACAGTCAGGAACAAAGGCTCTTCTGGAGTCAGGTACTACACTTGGGGTGTGCTGAGCTGATCTACAGAGAGACTGTGAAATACCCACTCTTGTTGGGGGAGTAACATCCCATAGAGCTGGATTTGGGTGCGAAGGTCTGTTCTTCTTGTGGTGCCAGTGACCGGTGTCCCTGTTGGGGTTTGGCTAGTGAGGGGGCCCAGGTGGCCTGGCAGCACTGTGCCAAGGGGCCGTGCTTTGTTCTAGCAGTCCAGCAGCGTGGCACAAGCTGCTGAAGCCTGAAGTCACGGGTGTGCTGAGATCCAGGATCGTGGTTACCTGGGGCTTGTTGAGGAGTGAGAGATTAGTGGGTCGTTATAAACAGGCATGAGACATGGCAGGGGAGAATCCAGCAAACAAAGAGCTTGCATGAGCCCAGACCTTGTGTCTTCTACTCTATTTGTACCTCAGATCAGGAGCTGGGGCTTCCTGGGGTGAAAGAGTTGCACTAGTAATCCTTCCTGGGTCGGGGCAGCTCAGTACTGAGAGCAGGGAAGAGCAAAGGTGCATCTCTTTGAGATTTCCTCTTCCCTTTCCAGGACACTGAGGACTTGGACCACTATGAGATGAAAGAGGAAGAGCCAGCAGATGGGAGAAAGACGGAGGATGAAGGCATTGGGAAAGAAAACCTGGCCATTTTAGAGAAAATAAAAAAGAACCAGAGGCAAGATTACTTAAATGTACGTGTCGCCCAGTGGGCAGGTGGGCTGGGGAAGGAGAGGGACTCAAGGGCAGGAGTGATGGAGGCCCTTGCCAGCCCTCTAGCCCTAAATCAGAAGGGCTGTCCCCAGCCAAAGGTACATCAGTACCAGTTCTCCAGGGCTGATGGAGCTGAAACAGAGAAGTCTGTGACCTGCCTCTGCAGCTCAGGGAGGGCATTGAGTGCCCCTGGAGATGTTGGTGCCTCATGGGGCAGTCCTTCTGCAGCAAGATCTGGGGTTCCCTTCTGCCCCAGCAGTTGTGCCCCCACGATCACCTGAGGCTGTGGAGGCGGACTGTGCTTTTGCACCCCTGGGCTGAGATTCTAAGACAGTAGAGAGGACACAGAGGTGTTTCTGCTGCACCTGTGCTGCCTGAGGTGACATACGTGGGGCAAGGGACAGACTGAGAGGTGACAGGCAGGATACGGTCTGGTATAGAGGCCGGACCAAGTTGTAGCTCAGGTGTTGATTTCATAGAGCAATAGCCGTGGTTGGGTGCAGCATAACAATACAACTTTTCCCCTCCCTGTTGTTGCAGGGTGCAGTGTCTGGGTCTGTGCAGGCCACTGACCGGCTAATGAAGGAGCTCAGGGATATTTACCGATCACCAAGTTTCAAGGGCGGTGAGTGCTGCCAGGAGCTCCGTGGAGGAGGATTCCTTCTCATTCTGTGGGGTACCCAGTGGGCCTTGGAGCTGTGCTGCTCACCTTGCGGGGGGAGGATCTCCAGCATTTGATGGCTGTGACTCTGTCAAGAGTGAACAAAACCACCTTACCCTCTTTCTTCCCTGTCACTGCTGGATGGAAGTGAGGAGCATGCTGTGGGTCAGAGAACTATCTGACTTTGAAGGGGATGGTGTTCCTACTTCTTCCCTGAGCTCAGGGACGGGGAGAAAGAAACTGCTGCCCTCAGGACTGTCCTGGATAGATGCTGCTTTTCATGTAGGGACAGTGCTCAAGTGAAGTTGTGCTGCAGGGCCCAGGGAATTTGAAATGTGGGTGATGGCTCAAGCTCCTCTCAGTGTCCCCCCACAGTGACCCCCCCTCTGTTCTCCTTGCAGGATACTATGCAGTTGAACTAGTGAATGACAGCCTGTACGATTGGAACGTCAAACTCTTGAAGTAGGTGGTCCAGCTTGGGATCGTGCATTTTTGGTGGGTTTTGGTGATGGGACCAGAAAGTCCTTGTGAGCAGAGGGGACATGAGCATGGCAGGAGAGCACCAAGCAGATCTTGAGTTAGCCTCTCTCAGGCAGCTGTCTTGCTGTCTTCACAAAAAAAAGGAGATGGTATCTCCAGACAAGATGAGGTAATCGGGGGACTCTGCAAGTCTCTGCTGTTCCTAGAGTCTGGAAAGAGGTGCAGCAGGCAAACCCTGAGCTTTCACACCCTCCAGACACCAGTGCTGCCTTTTCCTTGGGCCAGGCAGCCTTTATTTTTAAGCTGGCAGCATGGAAAAGGGGTGTGATGGCCTTCTCTGCAAAGCGGAAGCAGAATGCTGGCAGCCCGTGCTGCCGCTGCCCTCGGCGGGAGCCCGAGGGCCCGTGTGACTGCCCGGCTGTGCAGGTACGGCAGCTCCGGGCTCTGGTGGCCGTGAGCACGACTGGCCTGAGGTGCACGGCCTTGACTCACCCTCTGGGGTTTTCTGTCACAGGGTTGACGAGGACAGCGCTTTGCACAACGATCTCCAAATCCTCAAAGAGAAAGAAGGAACGGATTTCATCCTCCTCAACTTCTCTTTTAAAGTAAGGCTCCCCCTCCTAGAGAGACGCCTGACTCGGCGAGGCATCAGAGAACACCTTTCTCAGTGGCTCTGCTTCCCTTCTCTCGTTCCAGGATAACTTTCCTTTTGATCCACCATTTGTAAGGGTTGTATCCCCGGTGCTGTCAGGGGGGTGAGTAACTATTTGTCTCTCTCTGCTCTGCAGTGCTGCTTTCTGCAGCAGTTTTCACGGGGTTTATCCAGAGCTGTGCAATCGTGTTACTTCCTTGACACGGATTTGCCGTTGGGAAGCAGACAGCAATGGTGGAGTTTTTAGCATATTTTTTCCATCAGAAATCTAATCAGAGAAGATGTTTCACCTCTGGAGCGGCGGGTGGGTACAATCTCATCTATCTGTGCAGTAACTTTGTCTGATGCCTTTCCAGGTATGTTTTGGGTGGCGGTGCCATCTGCATGGAGCTGCTTACAAAACAGGTGGGTGCTGGTCTGTGCGGGAACTGGGGGAGCTGTTCTGCCCACCACACTCCGTGTTCCTGACAGCTCCTGCCCTACCACTGCCTGCCAGAGCTGGGGAAGGCCCTTTGGTCGCTCTGGGAGCCCAGGTGGGTTGGTCTGGCCTCACCATGTGTTTCATCCCTAAGGGCTGGAGTAGTGCCTACTCCATCGAGTCGGTGATCATGCAGATCAGTGCAACGCTGGTGAAAGGGAAAGCACGAGTACAATTTGGAGCCAACAAGGTAAGGCCTGGACAGTGTAGGAGAATGAGGGGTGGCAGTGGGGTGGCAGATGGGGGCACAACCAGGTCTGGCTGCACAGACACAGGGAGGAGGGTGTGTGGGATGGCTTCCCCAGGGTTCCTGCTGGACTGATGGTCTCCTTGCCTTCCCTTGCAGAACCAGTACAGCCTGACAAGAGCACAGCAGTCCTACAAGTCCCTGGTTCAGATCCATGAGAAAAATGGTAAGGGCTGAGGGAGAGGGCCTGCATTTTTCCTTGCTTGTTTGGGCTCCTCAGACAAGCCACTCGAGTTTTACCCTGCCTCAGGTGTGGAGGTGACAGCAGCAGTGGCAGTTGCTGTAACACAGGGTGGCTGCAGGGTGCTGTTGCCCTCTCTGCTGCCCAGTGCTGGGCTCTGGTGGCTGTAACTAGAGGCAGCACCTCACTGATCGCTTAGGCTTGATGATCTGAGAGGTCTTTTCCAACCTAAATGATTCAGTGCTTCCCCACGTGGTGTTGGGAAGTAAACCAGAAGGGAAGCCTCCCAGTAATTGGGAATATGTGGCCCTTTGGAAGTGGGACTTGGCTGCTTTCAGCAGCTTTTCCAGGTGCAGATTCTTGTTGCCCATGCAGTTTCCTCCCTCACAGATCTCTCCTCATTTCAGGCTGGTATACACCGCCCAAGGAGGATGGCTAGTGTGGATGCTGCAGGACCAATCTGAATATCTTCTGGATGCTCTACTTGGATCTTAGTGATGCCTCTTGGCTTTCTCCCAGGATGTAATAGCTCTGCCTGTTGCAGGACAATACTGGCTGTTCAAAACTCTAAATAACTGTTTAAGGAGTTGGACTGACCCAGAACACTTGCTGGGCCCATGCTAGCAGGCATTCTTGTTAAAACAAACTCTTGAGCCTCTTGTATTGCTGGAAACTTTTGACTCTACTCCAGTCTAGAGCATCCTCCTTACCTATGCTATGGATTTAATTTATTTTCTTATTTCATGTACACTGCTTTTTTTTGTTACGGTGTATGATGGATGTGTATGGAAAATGTATCTTTGGAGAAAAATTACAGTTTGTTAATTTGAGAATGCTGGTCTAACTAATTTTTTCCAAGCTCCTGCTGGGTGGGTTGTGCCCTGCACACTCTGCTGCAGCCCTGGTCCCAGGGTAGGGAGTCGATGGAGCTGTGGTGGGCTCAAGCCCTGCAGGAAGACTTGACACAACTGCCTTGGGAGAAGAAAAACCCTTTTCTTTTTTGGCATTAAGGGAGCAGGGTTTCTGCCCCATCTTCTGTGGGCAAACCCAGTTTTTGTCAATAAACTGCAGACTTAAAACTCGAAGCATAGAGGGGGAGATCTGTGAGGCTGTCCTCTCTCCTGCAGTGGAGGAAGGGTTTGTGGGTGTATCCCAGGGCTGCCAGCTCCCACCCCACACTTCTCCCTGTCCTCTTGCCAAGCAGTTAGATAAGCTGAGGCCTGAGCTTTGTCCTGTTTCTTCCCACTAGCCATGCATGGAGGCTGAGCCCCTTGTCCCCATCCCCGCTGTGCTGTGGCTGCAAGCTTCTGCAGGGAGTGGGGCAGGGGCACTGCTGTGTCCTCCCACTGCTGCCATCCCTGACCAGGACCTGTTCCAGCAGTGAACACCCCGTTCTATGGGGTTTTCTTTTTCTTTCCTTAAGCTATTGTTCTGCTTGCCTTTGTACTCCAGCCCTCCATGGATGGGGTGGCTGCAGTTGTGGCCTGTTTTTTTGAATCCCCTGTTTTGAGTCTGCTGGAAGGAGATTTGGCTGTTGGAGCTCCTCTAACTTGGGCCATGTCCTCGTCTGGAGGACAGAACTGACGCACTAGTGTCAAAGATGGAACCATGCGTATTAATTCACTGTGTTTGAATAAAAGTCATTAGAAAATCAAAGAGCCTCAGAACTCCATTATCTACTTCAGCAGCTGCTTCCTTGTCCTGCTCAGAGCCTTGGAATAAAAAGATGCTGTTAGGAGAGGGATTACTGATGGCTGCAGGAGTGGCTCTGGCCTCAGCCTGGGGACTATTTTAAAGTGCTTTGCTGAAGAACCAGAGGATTTGTGAAGCTGAGCAACTCTGCCCTGTGTCCTCCAGCCCAGATCAGCACCTCTTGGGGTTCTGGGTCCTCTCCAACCCTGTTCGTGGTACCTGGGGCTGGGGGAGCAGAAGTAGCTGCACTCAACTCCCACCTTTAGCTCAGGGACCTGCTAAGTAGTGGGTTAAGTCAGTTTAATGAAGTTTAAAGCACTTGTGGGGCTTTCTCTTTGGTGAAGTAGGGGCTGCTCTGCTGAGCCCAGCGATGGGGTTGGGTATGCCAGGTTGGTTGGCAGAGCTCATGGCACAAACTCCCAAGTCATGGTGGCTTTACAGGCTGGGATGAGCAGAATTCATTGAAGAGGGCCCTGCAGGACATTGTCACTGGGATGCTGACCTGACAAGCATCGAGGCTGAAAGTGAAGCCAGGAGTAGGTGTCTAGCAGGCTATCTGCCAGTCCTGCCTGTTCACAGCTGCCCAGTGAGGACCCATCCCACTCTGAGCTGGGCTTGGCCTTCATTGCCACCAGGCTGGCTCAGGGAAGTAGGTGTGCAGAGCCATCTGTCACCACTGCCAAAGGCACTCCCAAAGCCTTCCCCGTGGGAGCTGGCAGAGGACAAGGACAAGGAAACACCACTGTCTGTCCCGTTGAGGCCCCATAAAAATTGAGGGGAACTGAAGTCTGCCTTTTGAAGGAAAGAAAAGGAACCAGCACCCGAGTTTACTGGTGGGGAAGTAGAGTTTTCCTACGCCTCAAAAAGGCAAAGCTGAAGCCGGGCGGGATCTCACTGGCAGTTCGGGCACCAGCCTGCCAGTGGCATCGCATCACTGCGAGGCACATCCTGCCCAGCAGCACCAGCAAGGATTGCCATCACTTCCTATGGCGCTGCCAGCGCCCTGCACCTCCCCCCTGTACAGAAGAGGAGCCCGTATTCTGCCACAAACTCCATCCTGGGAGCTATGGGAGCAGCTTTGCCACAAAACCCTCTCCTCTTCCCGCGTAGTTGCAAAGGGGGAGAGGTTGCTGTTCTAAGGGCCCCCCTGCACTGCAGCCCGACAGGAAACCGAATCACCGGGCTCTGCGGCGCTTTTCCGGCAAGGTGACAGCACGGCCAGACGCAGAACTTGGTTGCTGTGGTGTGAACCACAGAGAGTGCCCTGGCCGCACACAGCGCTTGTGCCCCGTCGGGCTGAGCACAGGGCGCTGTGCACGAGGTCCTTGTGAAGGTGGCTGTGCACAGGGGGCAGGCGGAGCTGTGCTCAGGCTCCATCCACAGCGAGCGGAGTCCATGCCCAGGGTCTGGGGAGGGGACAGTAGATCTGTGCTGTCCTAGGGGCCCGCTCGTACAGTCCATGTGCAGGATCCCATCAGCCAGGCAGGATCACGACGTCTCTCAGCTCCACCGGGACGGGACCCCCACCGAAGCTTCCACGTCTTCCCACGGCTCCCCGGGACCGCGGCTGCCTGCCCGGCCGGTGCCGCGCCGTTGCCCGGGGCCGCCCCCTCCGGATCTGGGCGGGGAGCGCCGGCCTTGCCACCCCCTCCGGCCCCTCCGGCCCCGGCCCGGCCCGGCCCCGGCCCATCCCGTCGCAGCCGCATGGGGCCCCCCGGGCCGGCCTGACCCCTCGCCGAAGCCCCGCTGCCCCCGGAGACGGGCCCTGCGGAGGAGCCGCGACGGGACCCCCCGGCTGCCCGTTCCCGGCCGGGCCCTGCGGAGCTCGGAGAGACACCCCCGGGCCCCGTCCCCAGGGGCAGCGGACCCCTGGACCCTCTCCGGGACTGCTCCGGCCGGACTCCTCTGACGCCCGGCGAGACCCCCCGACTCAACCCATTGCTGGAGCAGATACGCCGACGCCTTCCGAGACCCTTCCCCGGGGCGAGGGACCTCCGAGGGCACGCGGTTCCCTCCCCGGGCCTCAGGAGCCGGCACCCCTGGGGACCCGCCGGCTGTCCCCGCCGGGGCGAAGGACGCCTGGAGCCCCCCACGAAGGCCCCGGTCCCCCGGCCCGCATCCCCGCTCCCGGGCTGGCCCCAGTCCGCAGAGGATCCCGTTTCCAGGGCTGGGGGCAGCCGGGCTGCCCAGGGCCCCCCGGCTGAGTCGGCTCTGAGCCGGCGGGGCAGCCGTGGGGTGTCGAGGAGCCCCGGGGGGGCTGCGGCACCCTGCGTCTCCCCAGCTCCATGGCGGCCAAGTGGTTTAAGGAGTTCCCATCCAACCTGAAGACGGTTTCAGAGAAGGCTCGGCCGGGAAGCGGGAGCCTTGGGAAGAGTCGCAAGAATTCAACCGCTGAGCTGGGGGGCTACCGGGCGGCTGGGGGTGGCAAGGAAGGGGGCAGCCGGCTGTCACGGGACAACCTTCAGGGTCTGCTCCAGGCCGCCACCGGGAAGATGCGGAAGAATTCCCGAGTGGAGGGAGGCACACCGGAGGGACCCTCCAAAACCTACATCAACCGCCTCATTAAGGTGGACGCTTCCGAGAAGAATGGGAAGGGGCACCCCGGACCCCTGCCTGCCGGCCTGCCTGCCCCCGAGCAGGACAAGGGGAAGCCCCCCAAGACAGAGACGGTAAGGCAGGGACTGGAAGCTGGGGCAGAGGGGGAGATGTGGGGAGCGCGAAGCGCTGGCAGCTTTAGCTGCTTTGGTCTCCGACTCATTAGCCTGGCTGACTTCGTCCTTTTATCCTGCCCAGCTCCACTGCCTTTAAATTCCTTCAAAGCTGCCTTCATCCCAACTGCCCTTCATCAGCCATGTGGGGTGCGGGGGTCGTTGAGCACGCTTATCATAGCCCGCGTGTCCCGTGCCAGCCTGACCCCAGCTCTCAGCTGCTGGTTAAACAAAGGCTGATGTAAATCTTTTCTGGGAAGCTGGTCTTTCACCCCTGCACAGCCTTGGGAGGACTGGGAGCCAGTCGGCAGGGTTGCTGTCACCCAAAAGCGCCCCAAAGCTCCCCCCAGGCTCCTCACCATCACTGAGGTGGATAGGAATGCTCTGGACTGCCCCCACCCAAAGGTGCCACTGGGTGCATCCTCTGGGGTTGTGGCACGGCTCCATTTACCCCAGATAAGCCACCATCCTTCCCTGGGGACCTCAGTGTGCCTGTTCCCTCTCTGGCTCTATGCTGGTGGCACCTCTGCCACCCCTTCTGGGACCCCCGCAGCCCCCTGAAGCCAGAAATGCCTGTTCTCTGCTCAGGTCATCATTCTGGAGGATTACGCAGACCCTTACGATGCCAAACGGACCAAGGGGCAGCGGGATGCTGAGCGCCTGGGGGAGAATGATGGGTACATGGAGCCCTATGATGCCCAGCAGATGATCACAGGTATGTGCCGTGTTGAGCCATGCCACAGCACCATAGCTGGCACCGCTCCCCAGCCGGGAGCCTGCGGCTGCCCTCTGAGCCACCCGGTGCGGGAGGCTCCGGGAACAGGAAAGCCGCTCGCCGCTTCCTGCGGCTGCGCAGGGCCAGATAAGGAGCGAGAGCAAGGCCGGACACTGACCCGTGCTGGCTGGCCCCTCGGCTGTTCCATGAACTGCTGCCATCATCCAATGGGCACATGTGGCCAGCGCAAAGCCCTCGGTGCCCCCCAGTCACATCCCGGGGTACGTCCCCCAAGAGTTCCCAATGGATGTGCCCCCCGGCCAGCGACACCCCGGCTGGCGTGGCGACTGTCCAGCTGGCCACAACAACAGGAACTGACTGGGCCGGAAGCTGGAAATAAAAGATTTGCTGCTGATGTTTTTTTTCCGTGCGGGGCAGCCCAGGCTGTTAGGCAGAGACTGGCGCCGTGGGGAGAAGCAGGGGGCTGGGAGGGGCAAGCCCCTGGGATGGCCTCCTGCACAGCTGAACTCCAGCTTGGGGTGTAGCATCCTGCTGCCATGGAGCCCAGCTGGCCCCACCGGCGTGGGTCTGTGCCTGTGGCGCCAGCAGCCTCAGGGCTGGACAGCAGAGCAGGCGCCATGAGGATGGGCCCCTTCCTGCTCCAGCTCCTCCCAAGCTGGCTCCCAATGGGGCGTCGCCGGCGTGGAGTCCCCAGCACATCCCTCACTGAGGGCTGGGAGTGGGAGTGGGGGGGTCTCAGGGGACACAGAGACCCATCCCTGACCCAGCATCCCTCTTCCCCACAGAAATCCGTCGTCGTGGCTCCAAGGATCCCCTGGTCAAAGCCATCCTGCTGTTGGACGGTCCTGGAGAGCCTGGGGAGGGGAGTACCAAACTGGAGCTTGCCAAGCGGCTGGGGGGCAAAGAGGTGGCAGGGAAGGGGCCACAGCTCTATGACACCCCTTACGAGCCCGGGGAGGGGGTGGCCGGGGGGACCCCGGAGCGCAGAGCGAGGGCTGGAGACGGGCGCCTGCCTGAGAACGACGAGCGCCCAGCGGGGGAATATGAGCAGCCCTGGGAGTGGAAGAAGGAGCAGATTGTCAAAGCACTGTCAGGTAGGGGACAGGGACAGGATGGGACAAGCATGGGATGGGAGTGGGGATGGCAGCAGGGACAGGGATGGGGACAGACTTTTAGCAGGGCTTGTCACGAGAGGACAAGGTGTAATGGTTTTTCACTATAAGGGGCACTTCAGATACAAGAATTTTCTTGGGCTGAGGGTGGCAAGGCACTGTCACAGGTTGCCCAGAGAGGTGATGCCTGCCAGGTCAAGTGGGATGGGGCTCTGAACAACCTGATGGAACTGCAGATGTCCCTTTTCATGGTGGGGTGTTGGACCATATGGAGCCAGGCACATGGTGGAGAAGGGGTTAGGACTGGCAGTGGGGGAGGTGCTGGGGCTGGGGACAGGGATGGAGCTGGGGATGGGGATCAAAAGTGAAGGTGGGGCTTTGGGTGCTCACGTCTTGTCCCTCCCAGTCCAGTTTGAAGGCTCGGAGCGTCCTAAGGAGGAGACACTGCGGCAGCATCTACGCCAGAAGAGCTGGACCCCCAAGATGCTGAAGCCGGCGGGCACCGAGCACAGCGAGGGGGAGCGGGTGGACCCCGCCCTGGCACTGGAGAAACAGCCGTGAGTTGCGAGGCCGATCCACGCGTGGGAATCGGGGCGGGGAGGGATGGAGTGCCCAATGTTTTGCCACGGCTCAGCGTCCCCTCGCGGTGTCCCCCCGCAGCTGGTACCACGGGGCCATCACGCGGGCGGAGGCCGAGAGCCGGCTGCAGCCGTGCCGGGAGGCCGGCTACCTGGTGCGCACCAGCGAGACCGGCAGCGGCAAGTACTCCATCGCGCTCAAGTGAGTGTCGGGGGGCCACAGAATTGGGGGGGTCCCGGCCCCGGGGGAGACAGGGTGAATCCCCACCCCGGGGCAGTGCTTCGGTAGGAGTTCCCCCGGTTGTTCACATCAAAAACCCCGATGGGGAGGAAGCGCCCAGATCCCGAGGGATGGCACCCCCCGAGCCACGGGGGGACCCGGCATCCATCCTGGTGTGGAGCTGGGGAGGAGGGGGGGTACGGCGTGTCCCCCTCCCCGGCACATTGTCGGGAGCGCCAGCGGCGTTTCCTTCCTGAGGAAGTGCAGCCCCTGGAGCCGAAACAATCGGAGCGGGACGGGAACAAACAGGGGTGGATACGGCCGCGGGGCAGGCGGGCGCCGGGGGGCTGGCGGCGACACTGATGCCTGCTGGCCGCCCAGGACCAGCCAGGGCTGCGTTCACATCATCGTGGCCCAGACCAAGGACAACAAGTACACGCTCAGCCAGGCCAGCGGCGTCTTCGCCAGCATCCCTGAAGTCGTGCACTACTACTCCACTGAGAAGCTGCCCTTCAAGGGGGCTGAGCACATGGCCCTGCTGCACCCCGTCCACTGCAAACTGCATTAGCGTCGGCCGGTGCCGCCCCGCCCGGGCTGCGGCCACAGCGATGGGCACGTACCACAGGAAGGGTCCAGCGACAGAACCCCTTTGTCACGTCTCCAGCCCTGAAGGGACCCCGCTCCTGGACTCCAGTAGGGCTGTCCCCCTTCCGCTGGGACAAATCCTGACCACCCTGGGCCAGAACCGACTTGTCACAGGGCTGCCCACGTGCCCGAGGTGGGGGCATGCCCTGAGACTGGGATGTGTAACGAGCTAGTAAAATAAACTTGTTGGCTGAGAGGGAGCAGTGGTCCTGGGGGCCTGGGATGGGCCCCAGAGTTTTGGGGGCCAGGGGTACCGGGGCTCTCCCAACAGCACATCTGCATCCTACCAGACTTTTTATAGCAGGGGGCCAGAAGAAGGGAAGGGGAAAGCTGTCCCCAGGGTGCCTGAACACCCTGTCCCCTCATCCTGTGGTTTCCTGCCTGGGTGCAGCTGCAGCTCCCTGGGGTGTTGCACAACCCAGCACGGGGTGAGCAGTGCATGACAGAGGAGGCACGGCCTGGGGGTGCAGGGCAGAACTGAAGGCATGCACAGCACAGGGGGTACAGCCTGGGAGGCACCAGTGAAACAGGGAGCACAGCTGGGGGTACACGGTGAGGGGGGCGTAGTTACGGAGTACAGCAAGGGAGGGGGTGAATGAAGTGAGGATGCAACTCCACTGGAGCCACTCCCGGGCTGCAGCGACCCCTCTGTTACCCCGCTCCCAGCAGCCATTCCAGTACAAATCCAAAGCATTTATTTGAGCCATTGTCCTGTTTCCCCAACATGTGTTTAAAAAAGGAGCCCCGAGGGGGCTGGAGCAGATGGATGGGGCTGATCCGGCCAGGCCCTCCCTCTCCGGCCCCCATGACACTGTAGGGGCCAGGCCCTTCCCTGCGGGACTCCCAAACCCGTCCCGGGCCAGCTCCCACGCTCTGGTGCAGCCACGCTTCCAGTGCTGTCAGTCCCGGCTATCCTAGCTTGGCCGTGGTGCTGAAGGTGCCTCCCAGGACCCAGTTTGAGGCCCTTCCCAGCTGCTTCTCCATGGGGGATGGCACTGATTCCCCTCCTCAGAGGCTTATCCCAGTCACAGAGTCACCGGATAGTGGGGGGGAACTGCTCCCAGAGCCACATCCAAGCCCTGGCACCCCCATCCAACCCCAAGCACCTACCAGTGTATTCAGCCCCTGGCTACTGCCTTGAGGAGGAATAATCTGTGTGATTCATGTGGAACACTCCAGGGGCTGAGGGGGCAGAGTGTGACAGCAGAGGGGTATCACTGAGCGTGGGTGGGGGGATGCCTAGAGGGACCAGCATGTGCTGCCCCTCGCCCTCTGGCTTGGTCGTCTCCTGCCCACTTGTCCACCACGTCTGCCTGTACCTGCAGGGGAGAAGAGCAGCTACAAGTTGGGGGGGGGCAGACAGAGCACTCTGGACCAGGCCCCCCGGCACTCACCTCACCACGATGCCAACAAACAGGGCGATGCCAAGGAGCAGACTGCCCCCAGTGACCAGGAAGGCATAGGGGGATGCCACAGGATGGGTGCTGGATTCCATGACAGACCCTGACACAGACAGAATACATGGGCTCATTGTGAGGGGAAGGGACCTGGGTGTCTCTGCCCCCCTGTCCAGGAGTCCTTCCTCACCACCAGAACCGTTAGTATCATCCTCCCTGAAGAGCTTGGGGGTCAGTGTCACCCCATAGGTGCCATCTCCCATGGGAACCTGCAAAAGGTGGGGGGGCACAATGGGACAGGTCAGCCCTCATGCCCTGGTGTCTCTGTATCCCACATGGGGACAGGAGACCCATTCAGGAGTGTGTGATGCTTCCCAGGGCTGAGACCATTGCTACCTGTGAGCTGAAAGGCTCCACTTCAGAGGTGAGGTCCCAAGGATCTGCACAGTGGGGGGGAAAGGGGCGAGTATGAGACTGGGAGACCCCGTGCTGAGCCCCCAGTCTCAGGGCCCCATGTTTCCTTCCTACCTGTCCAGGGGGTACCCACAGCCTCCTGGCTCCATTCGCTCCACGCGCCGTGGCCGAACTCATCCTTCGCCCTCACCTGCACCATGTGTCTCGTCCCGCGCCACGCGTCACGAATGTCGAGCCAAGTTGTTGTCACATGATCCACCTGGAGGGGACACGGGGCTGGGGACACTCTGGCCAGGGACAAGCAACATGCCAGCCAGCGGGGTCTCACCTCCATGAAGGCTGAGGCAGACTCAGGGCGGTAGCGGACCTGGAAGCGGAGCCAGTAGAAACGGGGGTCCCAGGAGGAGGGGTAGGACCAGTTCACCTGCAGCCGCTGCGGTGCCTTCTCCAGTGCCACCACCGTCACATTGACTGGGGGGTCTGGCTTCACTGCTGGGGAAGGGGGGGCTCAGGGCCTCGCAGCGCACCCTCAGCCACCCCAGCTCCCAGCAACAGGGGCAGCACTCACGGACACCGCTGAGGGTGATGATCTTGTCTTTGCCAGCCGAGCCACCGGCACCGTTACTGACACATGTGGACACCACGAGGTGTTTGGTATCATCAGTGCCAGGTGGCACCTTCACCCGGCAAACAAACTTCCGTGCCTTGGAGAAGTAGCGGCACCGCTGCTCTGTGGCATTCTCGGCCACAAACCTGTGAGGGCACAGCTCAGGGGGGCTGCAGCATGCTCCAGGCACAGGGCAGCTGTGGGGGACATATCCTGTGCTGTGGGCAGTGCTAGAAAAAGGCTCTGCGGGGAGGGATACGTTCTGTGCCATGGGGTCCCAAGCAGCACGGGGCAAGGGGCCATGTGGAAGGAACACATCCTGCACTGTGGACTCCCAGCTCCCAGTAGCTGCTAGGGAAAGGGTCTGCAGGGAGGCAAGCATCCTGAGCCATGGGGTCCCAGATGGCATCAGGGAAAGGGTCCACGGAGAGGAACATGTTCTGTCCTATTGGGGTCCCAGCTCATGGTGGATGCAGTGACAGCGCTCACCTCCGCTTCACCCAGAGCATCGCCCGTGTCCCTGGGGATGGCTTCTTCTGCTGTGGCCACTCACACAGGACATCCTTGTCGTGGCTCCGCCGGTAGCAGAAGACCTGGGGAGTTTCAGGGGGCTCTGCAAGGCAGGGAGGTGCTGGGGGACAGGGGCCATCACAAGGCAACGCTGCGAGGGACATTCCCACCCCAGCGTGGACCCACCTGCCACCAGCAGCCGCAGGGAGCGCAGCAGGTGGCTCCCCACAGAGCAGCTGTAGTGCCCAGAGTCCTCGTAGCGCAGCCGCCGCAGGAGCAGCGTGTTACCCTCTGCCAGCTGTCGTCCCCAGCGCTCTGCTGCTCCCTGCTCCTCCACCTGCCACAACACGGTGGCATTTGCAGGCACTTCGTCCTGGCAGGTCAACGTGATGTTGGCTCCCAGCTGGCCCAACACTGTGTCCCGTGACAGTCCTGGAGGGACAAGAGGGGACCAGGTGATGAAGATGAGACCCCAGGCGGTGACTCTGGAGATGGAAGGCACTCAGTGATCTGTGTCCCATGTCCAGTGACTGCTGGGGTTAGGGCACTGGGCTGGGGAGTGGCAGTGGTTCCTCACATAGTGGGGTATGAGGAAGTTGGTGGTGGGGTGGCACAGCTCAGGGAAGGTGCCAGACTGGGACCGGTGGTCCCGGGAATCCCTCGGTGGGGGTCCAGTGCCAGAGGAGTTAAGTGACTGCGCTGGCTGGCAGCCCGGTTCAGGCCTGGGCAGTGCTCCCGGCTCCCTCCAAAGGTCAACGACCATTGTGAACCTGCTGTTTTCTTTGGCTTCTGCTGCTGGGAACGCACCCAGCACCCAGCCAGCACCCGGGACACAGCACCCAGTACCCAGCAGAGAGCACCCAGCCCCAGCACTCACCCCACCCAGTACTCCCAAGGGTGTCCCGTGCCACCACCGCGCCCAGCTGAGCTCCTCTGGGGCAGGCAGGGAACCGCACGTGTCCCCTCCCCGTGCCCGGATCCACGAGGCCCAGGTACCGGGAGAGGCTCAGCGCCACCCCCCTGTCCCGCCCTGCCCAGTGCCGGTCGCACTCACCGGCGGGGCCGCAGGGCCGCCCGNCACCGAAACAACCCCAAAAACCCCGCAAATCCCCTCCAGCCCCCGCCAACACCCGTCTTAACAAACTCCTCTTTGGTATCGCGTCCCTGGGACCCCAAGAGCCCCAGAGATTCCCCGGGGGTCCCCCACTGCCCACCCACCCTTCAGCAGCTCTCGGTCCCGCAGGAGCTGGAGAGGAGGAGGATGAGGGAGGAAGCAGAGGGTTGCGCAAGACCACGCGTGGGAGTGAATCACGGCAGCCGCCAACACCCAGCCTCCCTGTGGCACAGAGCACTTCCCCTTTCCCACCCAGCATCCACCGTCCTGGTGAACCCTGAGGCAGGGGGAGGGGGGGGGGACCCTCCTCTCCCCCCCCCCCC